>PVIY010001957.1:52757-137414 GCA_004026745.1 Myrmecophaga tridactyla
CCCAACCCCGATCCCCCCCCACAAGAAAAAGTTATGAACAAAATTTCCCTATGATACGCATATCATATATCTGCCTCTGTGTATATGCATAACTATAGAAATACATATATGTAGGGAGACACACATACACACAAAACTCATTGCTGTATTATTCTATTTACATGACATTCTCAAAAAGACAAAACTAGTAATGGAGAACTGATCAGTGATTGCTAGATATAAGTTTCAGATTGGAGAGGGTGTGACTCTATATAGAGATAGCATGAAGGAGTTTTTTGAGGGTGATAGATTATTTAGCCCCTTTATGGTTGCTGTTTTACCATTCTATACATGTGTGAAAATCCACAGGACTGTACAACAAAAGAAAAAAGTCAAATTTACTATTAAAAAACAAAAAGAAAAGGTATATAGACCTACACTGGCAAAAGAGTATACATTTTAAAAATGTTTATAAACAGCAATAGAATATGATGTTATCAAGGTAAAATTAACAAACATATAAAAGAATTAAAATGAATGCATTTTCAGCATATAAATAGGAAATATGAATCAAGAGAAATAAAAATAACATCTATAATTCAAGAAAACTAGCAAAACATTTCTTTCTATGTAAGTCTACATACATACGTAAAACTAGGGTTATACTTCATGTACTATTTTCTAATTTATGCATTTCATTTAATGTACTGGCAACTTCTTTCTATTTCAATATTCATTTCTGTGTCATTTTTGAAATGGCTGAACAGTATTCCATTACATGGATATACTGTAAGTTCCTTATGTAATTTCCACTGCAAATATTTGGGTTGCTTCCTGTTTTCATTATTATAAACAACTCTGCCATGAACATTCTCTTTTCCTTTCCTTTCTTTTAAAAAAATTGTAGTAACATATATAACACAATTTTCCATTTTAAACATTTTTTAGTGTAAATTCAGTGACATTATTTTTACATCATTGTATTACCATCAATACACAGCATCTATTACCAAAACATTTTCTTCACCCCCAAAAAGAAATACTTTATCCATTAAAAATTAACTACCCATTCCTCCCTTTCACCCAGCTCTATGAATTTGATTCTAGATATTTCATATACATGGAATCATACAATATTTGTCTTTTTGTGTCTGGTTATTCCACTTGGCATGTTTTCAAGGTTCATCCATATTGTAGCATGTATCAGAACTTCATTCCTTTTTATGCTGAATAATAATCCATTGTATTATATAACTCATTTTGTTTATCAATTCACCTCTTAATAGACACTTGGATTGCTTCCACCTTTTGACTATTGTGAATAATGCCTTCATGAACACTGGTGTATAAGTATCTGCTTGAGTCCTTGTTTTTAACTTTTTAGGGAATATACCTAGAAGTGGAAGTGCTGGGTAATATGGTAATTCTATGTTAAAAGCCAAAGTGTTTTTCAACATGATTGCATCATTTTACATTCCCACCAGCAATGTACAGGGTTTTCAACTTCTCCACATCTTTGCCTACACTTATTTTCTGTTTTGTAAATGATAGTCATCCCTATTGGTGTGAAATGTGATCTCACTGTGGTTCAGTTTCACATTTCCAAATGAGTAATGATGTTGAGAATCTTTTCATGTGCTTATTAGCCATCTGTAGATCTTCTTTAGAGAAATGCCTATTCAAGTCCTTTGTGCCTCCCCTTTTGTCTTTTGTGGTTGAATTGTAGGAGTTCTTTATAAATTGATATTAAATCCTTATGAGATTTATGATTTGCAACTATTTTTCTCCCATTTTTCATTTTCTTGGTGATATCCTTTAATGTACAAGAACTTCTAATTTTGATAAAGTAAAATCTATTTTTTCTTTTGTTGTTCATGCTTTTGGTGTCATTTAATTAAGAATCCATCCACTGCCAAATAATTAAAAGTGATGTAGATTTTTCTCTATGTTATCTTTTAAGAGTTTTATAGTTTTGGCTCTTATATTTAGATTTTATTTTTTCAGAGTTAATTTTTGTATATGGTGTGAGGTAGAGAATTTCCACATTCTTTGCATGTAGAAATCCAGTTCTCCCTGTACCATTTGTTGAAGAGATTATTCTTTCTCCATTAAATGGACTTAGCACACTTGCTGAAAATCAACTGGCCATAGGTGTATGGGTTTCTTTCTTTCAACATTTTTTCTTGTGAAACATGCAAAAAAGCAGTAAGTTTCAAAGTACATTGTACAAGTAGTTACGGAACAGATTTCAGAATCTGGTATGGGTTACAGCTCCACAATTTTAGGTTTTCCTTCTAGTTGCTCCAAGACACTGCAGACTAAAATAAATATCTAAATATAATGATTCAGCAGTCATACTCATTTGTTAAATCCTAGCTTCTCTGTTATAACTCCTTGTGGTAGTTAGATTCAGGTGTCAACTTGGCTAGATAAAGGTGTCCAGTTCTAATGCTGTGGACATGAGTCAATGGTATGTGAACCTTGTCTGTTTCTCATTACATCTGCAGTCGGCTAGGAGGTGTGCCTGCTGCAATGAATGATGTTTGATTTAATTGGCTGGTGCTTAAATGAGAAAGCTCAACGCAGCACAGCCCAAGCAGCTTAGCATATCTCATCTCAGCACTTGCAGCTCAGCCCAGGCCTTTGGAGATGCAGAAAGAAATCACCCCGGAGAAAGTTGTTGGAACCTAGAGGCCTGGAGAAGGCCAGCAGAGATCACCCTGTGCTTTCCCACGTAAGAAAGCACCTCAGTGGAAAGTTAGCTGCCTTTCCTCTGAAGAACCAAAGAAATAAATTCCCTTTTACTAAAAGCCAATCCATCTCTGGTGTGTTGCATTCCAGCAGCTAGCAAACTAGAACACTCCTCCTTTGATCTTTCTCCCAAACTTTAGGGGTATTTGGGTTATGTCCATTCTAACTTTTTCATGTTGGAAAGGACTGTTGATAATATGGAATGGGGGATGGAACTAGTTGATGTTATAGAGAGGCTGGACCCTCTGGGTTTCAGGACTTATTTGGCCTAGGAACCCATCTGGAGGCTGTATGTTTCTGAAAGTAAACATGGTGCATGGAACCTTTGTAGACTCTTAGATAAAGCCCTAAGTGCTCTTAAAGGTTGGAAGGAATGGTTTTGGCTGGGGTTTGTCAAACTGTGGCAATTTGCAATATCTAGCTGAAGCTTAAGTAAGAATAGCCTTCAGAGTAACCTCTCGACTCTATTTGAACTCTCTCAGCCATTGACACCTTATTTGCTAAAATTCTTTCCCCCTTTTGGTCAGGAAGGCATTGTAATTCCACTGTGCGAGGGCCAAGCTCATCCGTGGGAGTCATGTCCTATGTTTCCAGGGGGGATTTCACTCCTGGATGTCATGTCCCACATGATGGGGAGGGGAATAATTTTACTTGCAGAATTGGGCTGAGAGAGAGAGAGAGAGAGAGAGAGTGGGTTTATTTCTTAAGTCACTATTCCATTCCATTAGTCTGTCTGTATTTCTATTCTTATACTAGGGCCACACTAGGTTGATTATTGTGGCTTTGTAATGAGTTTTGAAATTGGGAAGTGTGAGTCTTCCAATCTTTTCAAGATTGCTTTGGTTATTTGGAGTCCCTTGTAATTTCATGTGAATCCAGGACTGGCTTTTTCATTTCTAAAAAAAAGCTGCTGGGGCTTTTTCGATAGGGATTGACTGTGGGCTGCTTTGAATAGTACCAATACCTTAACATTAAATCTTCCTATTCAGGAACACAGAATGTATCAGGTGCTCCTCGGAAATGAACTTAACATGGTGCCCAAGGACTTTTCTCCAGTGCCTGACTCTCTGAGGCTGTCAGTTTCCACTCTCCTTTCTCATTAGGTTGGTCTTCCCTTTGTCACACCCCCATTCTACAGATCTCAAACACCCCTCCCACACACACTGCCATGGAGACTGAGACCTGTTCTTAGGCCTGAGACTATCCCTTTCTGTCAATACTGCTGCTTAGCTATCAAAAAGAAGTTGACTTTACCTTGAAATAAAATATATATATTTTTTCCAGCAATGTTTTACAGTTTCTAGTGTATAAGTCTTTCACTTTCTTGGTTAAATTTATCTTCCTTTGAGATGCTATTGTAAGTGGAATTGTTTTATTAATTTCTTTTTCAAATTGTTCATTGCTGGTGTATAGAAACATAACTAATTTTTGCATGTTGAGATTGTATCATGAAACTTTGCTGAATTCATTTATTAGTAGTGTTCCTGTGGATTCTTTGGGATTTTCTATATATAAAATCATTTCACCTGGAAAAAGGGATAGTTTTGGGTGGGCCACGGTGGCTCAACAGGCAGACTTCTTGCCTGCCATGCTGGAGACCCGGGTTTGATTCCTGATGCCTGCCCATGCAAAAAAAAAAAAAAAAAAAAAAAGACAGTTTTACTTCTACCTTTCCAATTTGAAGGCCTTTTATTTCTTTTTCTTGTCTACTGCTCTGGCTACAACTTTCTGTACGATATGAACTAGCAGTGGTGAAAGAAGGCATCCTTGTCTTATTTCTGATCTTAGGAGCAAAACTTTCAGTCTTCCATTATTGAGCATGATGTTAGCCATGAATTTTTCATAAACACCCACAAAAACAAACAAATAAACAAAAAAAGCCAGCATACAAACATTCTGACAGAAAAAGCATGTAACACAAATCAGATTGTCATCAGACTTCTCCTGTGCAGTACTAAATGCCAGAAGGCAGAATAGAAATATCTAAAGGATTCTGAGGAAAAAGGATGATGACCCAGGCAAGCTGTTGTTCATTTATGAATTTAATACATTTTTAATGTAATTACAGCTATACTTTCTTTCCACATAGTTTCTGACATTAGTGTGTTTCTTTTCTAAAAAGAGAGATTAATCCAATATATTTATTGTGATAACTATGCTGTATTTTGGCATTACTACTTTTACAATTTGAAGGAGATAATCAGAACCCAATGAGAGAAGAGTCTGTGTACAAAGTTTGGATGAATTGACCTTAGCTTGTTATGCTTAGTAAAGCTTTTATGCTTTCAGGTGTTGTTAAAGAGGATCAAACTTTCTTAATTTCACTCCCCAAATTAACAGTTTAGATATTGTCCACATTACTGGTCAAATTTGTTCACATTACTGGTCAAATTCAAGTCCTCATATAAGTATTTTCATACCTCAATTAAAATTTTTTTAAAAGATGAGGGGTATAATGATTTTGAAAATTAACAAAATTCCAAGTGGACTGCTGCTCTATTTATGAGACTTGTTTTTTCCCAATATGACTGCACCAAGCCCCTTAAGATTCTCAATGAAAAACTAATACTTATTTATCCTTTAATTCTGAGAGATGCTAATTTTGTAAAGGGAGACTATAAGTGGATAATTCTTCCCCTTTTTTGGTGGAAGCTAAGGGTCTGGAGAAAAGAAACTGGTTCTATCCTCTACAAACTTATCCTTACAGCTTCTATAAAGAAACACAAACCTGCTATCAATCTGCTACGCTTACTGAAAATGATTAATAGCAGGCCATTAGGCATGCATTATGGGGAGAGTTGTAGAGACTGGAGGAATTCTGTAGGTTAGACATGAATAGAAAGGGTACCATTTAGCAGAATTTCAAAGTAAGTTTGGTTTCTCCCTAAAGATTTAATTATGCATATCTTCAATTAAAATGTAGACCTTTTTATCTGATTAGATTGTTTACATAAATTTATGAATATTTTCAAGCAAGAAAAAGTTTCAGATATTCATTTATTAGGTGGTTTTGGAACAGGTCCAATGAATTATTGATTCCTGATTCTGGGATTTACAATCTAAGCAATGAACATTTAAAGAATTTTCATTAACATTACATATACCCATCAAGACAGTATAGAAACCTTAAATTCCTTGGGGGTATTCTGGACTCTTAGGTAAAAAAGCATTTTTATAAGCCTATTCAACAATTCTTTTCATTATGTAAATCAATCAATCCTGGCCATGATTTTTTGTCCCCAATATTATGTTTAAATAGCATTAAAGGGTGCACAGGTGGTTCAGTGGTAGAATGCTCACCTGCCAGGTAGGAAACTCGGGTTCAATGCACACACACAAAAAAAGGCATTAAAATGTGAAAAGTGGGAAAACAAAGTATCCCTAACCTAAGCCTGGTTTTCTTTTCCTTATTCTGGTGGGTGCAATGTTCAACTGTCAGCAGAATTACACATCTATCTGCGGTCCACAGTCTATTACAATGATATAATTCTGATATTTTAGTTTTTTCAGAGATGATTTTTTATTTTCAAAATTACTCCCTTCTTTAATATCCAAACTATTCTGTGGTACCTTATTAAGGTCTTATTTAGATATTTTCAATTCATTAACTAATCTGAATATAAATCAGTGATCTGTACTGACTTCAATCAGTTTAGTAAAAAAAATTAGCTTTTCCATAATTATTTAAATGGTAAAAGGTTACCAGAAACTAAACTTTTCCTTTTCTCAAATTTGTCCTTTTAAGCCACCAAAGAAGATGATATAGTATTTCATCACAAAGTTACAGATGAGATTTTCTGTATGAAAATTGGCAGTTGACATGCTTATGGCTTATGCCAAATACTAGAGTAAAGGGCTGAGTAAAGAATTTGAGAAAAAAAATTGCTGAAGGAGGGGAGAAAATTTAGGGGGTTTGAGTTTCAACTATATCTGACACTGATTAACTCAGTCATTATGTTTCCATGAAAAAGAGTGACAATTAATAAAGATTGCTGATTCTGTGATTCTGTGGTATCACAGAACTGGTTCTGTGACTGGAAATCGACATTCTCTGCTGCTTTCTTGACACTCAGAAGTGAAAACTTAAACTATTATTTATCTTAATTTGAAGAATGTTTTTTCTTCATCTAATTTATACTAAATATTTTGATATTTTAAATATCATGAGTTCTCTATTAAAATTGTTTATTAGATCTACAATATCTGCTGTTTAAGATAGAAACTTGAGAGAACTTGTTAGTAGGAGTTAAACTGACAATTCCTAGACTGTCAGTAAGTAAGCTTTTTACATGTACATTTATGAAATACAGCATCATTTTAGCTGTGAGACCTTGAGCAGGTCACTTACCCTTGCAATGTCTCAGTTTTCTCTTTAGTAAAATGGGAGTAATAAGTAGTACCTACCTCATAGAGAATTAAATAAATGATTCTGACACATTCAGAGATATTTATTGAACACCTACTATACGCGAGGTACTAAATAACAGGGGACAAAACAAACACTGCCACTTTGCTCCCCCACTTTGCTCCCACTCTGCATAATGCTTAAAATATAGTAAGTACTCAATAAAGTATAGCCATTATTATCTTGAAAATGTCAGTTATGTCTTACAGAATAAGATGAAAGCTGAATGTATACATATACTTTATAATTTTCTGCATATTTAAAAATTGTAGGCAAGAGGACAGAATGTGTGGGAGATTCAGAATTGGATTCTTCCCACACTCCAAATTCTTGTCTTTTGGAAGGTACCAGTGATGCAGGTCTTGAGCCATTTTTCCATTCCTGATATTGTAAAACTGTGGGATTTCAACCAAACACTTTTACATAAGCAATTAACCAATGAGGTGCTTTACAAGCAGAGTTCAAGAAAGAGTCTTTCATTACAGCAAGAATATGAAAGACTCATCAGTTTTCATTACAAATTTTCTTCACACATATATATCAGATACTATGGCATAGTAGAGCTCTATGGTGTGGCTATGGGAATCTACAGAGTATAAGTGAAAATTTCTTGACCTCAATTTATGAGAATTCAGGGAATCTATAGTTACCCAGGGTTTCAAAGCCCTCTAAATGAGCAGAAGGTCCAATAGGTAAGAAGAAGAAAACGACAAAGAAGGGTAAAGGATGGTATTGTCAGAAGGTGCAAGCCTTAAATAAGCCAAAAATTTACATGAAGAGGGAGGAATAATGATTTTGAAGCGATGGCAAGTAAGGAGGAGGTTAATCCCAACTCTTACTTCAGGGGTATGCTGGGACAATAAAGAATGAGCAGCAAGCAGGTGAGAGGATTGTAGGAGAAATGATATTCTCTGGGGAGGGTTAAATTTCAAAATAAATCTAAAGCATGTCTGGGACTGACTGGGCTCAGGGAGCCCCAAAAGAAATAGTTCCTTCGGTAACCTGGGATCAGAATGACTATACTTCCAAGTGTATCCTCATGAAGAGCTTCCGGGTGGGGTAAGAACTATAAGCCTCTCCGAAAGGAGTCAGTGGAAGTTCAGGACTGATCAGGTTCCAATAACAGTGGGCAGACTAGAAACAAACCCAGTTAATGTTAGAACCTATCAACCTATAATTATAAAAAATAGTAGATCCTAACAGACTTGGGGAAAAGGTACTTAACTGCCTTCTCTTAAATTGGCCAGAGCCTAAGTCTATCCTAAAAACTCATATTCACTGGGGTTATTAACCTTCAAGGTCATTTTAGATAAGAGTTTAACACACAGTGGAAGCCCAACTTAAGAAGTTAAGTAGAATGGCTATAGATTTAACTCACAGCTAATTATATAACCTTTTACAAGCCATTTTAACTGCTCTGTACTATAGCTTCTTATTTAAAAAACTGCTCATGATAATGTCTGACCCCCTTTTATTAACATGGGCAAATAAGGACACATATTTGTAAGTGCTCTTCAGAAGAAAGTAAAAAAACACATATTAATTATAAATTCCAAATGGGAAAATCTTACTAATCAAATTATAAATGACAATTTAATGCAGACAGCAACAATACAAAATGAAGACACTTTAGGATTTATTATTTTTAAGACTTGATAACTTGATAAATATCCAACTATAACTTTAAACTTTTTTGGAATGAATGACAACATCCACGTGTAGAGGTATCATAAGCAACCTCATTTAGTAGACTAAGAAACATAATTTCAAACAATACGATGACACTTTCTTTTTATCTGATTGACCAACATTTTTAAAGAGTGATAATATAGTCAATCCTCATTATTCATAGACTCATATTTACAAATTTGCTACTCATTAAAATTTGTTTGTAATCCCTAAATCTACACTTACAGTACCTTCATGGTCATTTGTGGACACATGCAGAGAAGTGAAATAGCTGACGTGCACGTTCCCAGCTGAGGCTGAACAAGGTGATGCTCTATCTTACTATTTTAGCTCTCACACGGTAAACAAGTGTCTTTTTCGCAGTATATTTAGTACAAAGTTCTCTGCATTTTTTGCTTTTTGTCAGTAATTTTGCTTTTTAAATTGGCTCCCAAATTTAGTGCTGAAGGGCCATCTAGCATTTCTAAACACAAGAAGGCTATGATGTGCCTTAGGGAGAAAATACAGAAGTTAGATAAGCTTTGTTCAGGCAGGAGTAATAGTGCTGTTCGCAGTGAGTTCAATGTTAATGAATCAACAATATATATTAAATAAAGTGTCTTTATAGTCTCCAGTTTCTTGGAGCAGATAGAAGGAAAAACCTGAAATTGTGTAACCATATCCCATACCAAACTTGAAAATCTGTTCTATACAACTCGTTACAATGTACTTTGAAATTTACTGCCCTTTTTTTGAATATATGTTATATTTCACAATAAAAAATGTTTAAAAAGGTAATACTATTTATAGTAATATGTGCACATTCACACACACATAATATTATCAAATGCCTTAAAATAAAACTAATGAAAGATATGTAAAACTTCTCAACAGAATTCAAGTCAGTATTGAGAGAATTTAATAAAGATCTGTATAAATGCATAGATATACCTGATTCATGGATTAGAAGACTCAATGTAATGCTGTCAAATCTCACCAATTGATCTTTCAGTTCAATACAACATCAAATGAAATTTAGCAAGATTATTTTGGAGGCTGTGGAAATTGACAAGCTGATTCTAAAATCTATACGGAAATTGAAGAGCCAAGAATAGCTTAAAAGAACAAAACTCAAAGAGTTATACCAACCAGCTATCAGCATTATTACAAACCTGTATGAAGATAAATAGGCCAGTGGAATAAAACAGAGCTCAGAAACAGACCTGCACTTTATAATGAATGTGACAATGTAGTGTGTGTATGTGTGTGCACGAGTGGGGGGGAAGAGAAGAGAAGAGAGAGAGGAAGAGAAGAGAAGAGAAAGAGGGAAAGAAAGAAAGAAAGAAAGGAGAAGGAAGAGAAGAAGGGAGGGAAGGAGGGAGGGAGGGAGAGAGGAAGGAAGGAAGGAAGGAAGGATTCTTTAAACAGAAACACACATAAAACAATGTTATGCATTGATCAGGTAATGAAAATATTGTGACAAGTGGCTCACAGAAACCTAACCCTGCATTTCCCCTAAGAGCAATGATTCAGTATTTACTAATTCAGTGTTTGCGGTGACTTTATAGAATATAACCACCATGAATAATAAGACTCTACTTTACTTAGGCTTGATGAGAGTATAGAGAAATGCGCACTCTTAAACACAGGTGGATAAACCAGTACAGTCTTTTAGAAGATCAACTTAAAAATCTGTATCTAAACATAAATGCATATATGTTTTAATTACACAATTCTTTTGTAGAAAAACTTACATGTATACATATAAACAACACATATATAAAGATATTTATTGCAGTGCTGTTTGTTTAAAAATGGGAAACAATCTAAATCTAAATTTATTGGTATAGAAATGGCTGGGTAAACTGGCATATCCATATAATGAAATAAAAGTCAGTCATTAGAATGGTAGATCATTATGATATGGATAGACAACCACAAAGAATTAAGTGGAAAAATATCAAGGAGTAAGATAGTGTGAATAGTATGATCCTATTTTTGTTTAAGAAAAAAAAACTCTTTAAAAATTGAATAATTACCATATTATTATATGAGAAATACATATACCAAATATTCATATTCTAATTTATTTTAATCTAAAATTGTCCTCAACTGAAAGTCATATAAGCTTTCAAAAGGCTATAGACACACTTCAATATAAATAAAAATCAGAAAAATGTTTGTGCTTTTGTATCATGTCTTTGGGAAGTACAAATTAAGGCAGAAAGGAAAGGATTCATCTTCCTTTTTTTTTTTTAACAGATAATACTTGGAAAAATGAGAGCTAACCTTTAATAAATGTCCTTTAACTTAAAACAGTTATGATGGATACCTAGGAATGAGTATGAAAAATGACTTTGTACTGCTTAGTTGTTAATACAAAATAAACAAATGTTAGTAAGAGATCAAGTAGGAGCTAAAAAAACAGGCCCTTACTGACACATGTGCTAGGAGTGAACTGACTGCTGAAAACTACGTATTTCACATTAAAGTTGGATCTACTTACTCCAATAACCTTTCTGGTCTCTGAAATTCTTGTCATCAGAACCCCACACAATTTACAGTGTGATGCAAAATGATGTCCAAAACAGCATTTTTAGTGTGCTGCAAGTATCTGAAATGTCTTCAAATTACTTTTGTTTTGTTAGATCTAAAGAAAGAGCTAAGGCAGATAAAGTAATGAGTGGCTCATTCTTCTTGCCTAGCACTATAATACCAGAGCTATAAGCAGTATCAAAACAGATTCATACAGAAATCTGTATACAATTTCCAAGTGTGTACATATTTTTGTTCTAAATATGCATGAATACTTACTTAAATTTTACATGTTATTACATATCTCTTTAGTTTCAACTTCTACTAGGCAGGAACATTAAGCAAAGGAGATGCCATGAGCTTACAATATTTGTTGATGCTGCCTCCCAATAAACAATTTAGTAGGATCCCTACCCGGAGATATTAAAGCACTACTTTACATGATCAATGGTGAAAACGATATGACTACCATTCTATACAGTGCAAAGTAAATATTCTTTTAGGTAGGCTGACTGATAGTATAAATTGGCAGGGTCCCCAAGTCTGACAAATTAGTTATATGCAGAACACTCACATCAGCATAGTGGCCTATCATATCACATCGATCACATCGTTTTCTCCAGGAAGGTCTTTGAAGACATCTGTGAGTAGACGACACAGGCAAAGAACAGTCTAAGCAGAAGCGGGCTGGGCAGGCATACTGGAGGTGTCCTCTCTCGGAGCAGAGGCAGCAGGGACGGACTTTCTATGTACAGATAAACAGAAAATCTCTTTTGCAAAACACTTAAGTCTCAGTAGACAGTTCATTTTTCTTTTTTGATATAATCCCATAGAAATTATTTATAATTTGAGATCTGACAAAGATTTAATTTTGGGCATAATTTTAAAATCAAACAAAATATCTGAAATTAGAGTTTTAACACAAGCCATCTGCATACTGTGACTACCAAAAAGGCTTAGTCTGCATCATCTGAATCTATTGCTATACCTTGGCTGATAGGAACACTGACAAAGTAGAAGGCATCTAAGAGGGAAAGTAAGATGAGGAGGATCTGGAAGCTAAGTCATAGGAGGAACAGATACAGAAAGAAGCTGGTTTGCCTGGTGAAGCAAAGACAAAGAGGAACATGAAAGCTGCCTCAAATATTTGAAAGACACTCATTTGGAAAAGGGAGTAGGTAATGGAAGAAATATTTGTAGAGGGCTTATTACGTGTTAGGCAACAGATAAGAGCTTTAGTTCTGTGTTGTTCCAAAGGGTTAATATTTACTTAATATAATTTACATTAATAAACATTTATAAATGCCTAAAATTATAATTTTCAAACAACAAAAATTTTCTCACACTGAAACAAGTTTTTTCAAAAAGTAGAATGTTTAAAAGTAAAAGGGGTCTCAGGAATCATATGATTCAATTTCCTCACTTTGAAAAGGAAACAGACACACAGAGGGTTAAATGACTTGCCCAAGGTCATACAACCAAGACTAGGAAGATGAAACAGATCTCAGGATTTTCTGACTCTAAGTTTATTGTTTGTTCCAATATACAAGGCTATGGACTACATGAAATTTTACGTAAATATTACAAAAGATACGAATTACAAGGTCAACGATTCTAAAACTAAGGATAATGGTATTAACAATGTGGAAAAAAGCATTAAATACTTCACATACTTGTGGGAAGGGGCAATTTTTTGACAAATGGCCACATTTATCACAATTTCTACAGGTAACGTTTTTGTTGGCTGAATAGTACCGGCGGGTCCATCTTCCAGATGATCTATTATTACCTATCTGGGCCTAAGGGAGGAAAACAAAGAATTAGTTTCACTCTGTTTAATAAAAACATTCTATACTTCTCTTTGAAGGCAACTATAAGTGAGAAGTAAAAACACATTAAACTTCAAGTCAATCCTGCTAACCTTGATAAGGTTAGAGAATTAACAGTCACAGTCTATTGCATTTAGAATCCAACAACAGGGAACTTTGCATTTTCTTAAAAGGAGGCAGGAAGACTTAAAAGGAGGTGCCTTGAAGATAATATCACTCTTTTTGTTTGTCCCTCCACCTGATTTTTTTCATACATCTCCTTATGGTTCTCTTTCTTTTATATCTTTCTCTACCTATCGTTCAGGGTTTTTAGTAGAGGCACTGATATGCATCATTTAGACATTCTGGCATCATTCAGAGCCAAAAACATTGCTGACTTCTCTCTCTGAATACATAACATTTTTCTGAATGAGAGGCGTGCTTAAATTTTTAGTTAGGAAATGGTAGTTTCATGATTTTGTCCCTTATAAAATTATAAAACCACATAGCCACTGAATACATTCCTTCTGAACAACCCCGGATTACTGCCTACAAAACTGGATTATAATTTTTAAAAGGGAATGAGATAACCTAATTCCCCTGGAGTTCTCTTAAGATCCATTCTGTCTACAGAGACCCAACTGTAATTGTCTCATACTCTAGTCCAAATCCAATATCTTGTAAGAAAGTATTAGCACAGCATAGCATATGGAATATCTAAAAAGAGAACATAAATCCCAAACAGGTTTTTATCTTATTTGGTAGAATTTGACCTTTGAAAAAGCTTTCATCTTTTACTTGTTATTCTGTTGAACTGGCCAAGTATGCCCTAAGTAGACATATTCTAGTTATCTCTTAAAACTTTTCTCTACTAAACTGTAAAATTATTGTCTCTTTTCTAGTATTTGCCACAATTATAGCTAATTATTCACAAAGACAAACACCTGTCACATCCTAAATATAGACTAACCATTTCCTTCAGTTATTTCCGGTGTTGGTCTTTAGTAGTAGGTACTAAGCCACATCGGCTGAAGAGGACTCACCATGGTAAAGAAGAAACAGAAAGGCTATTAACTGACAAAAATCAAGGATGAATCAAGTTTCTGAAAAGTTAAGTCATCTATATACTAAAATCAAACATTTTCTTACAAGCCACTTGGACCATTGTTATTTTTAAAAAGTTTATTTACCTTCCAAAAATTATAATGAAATAAAAGGAAACTAAAAATCAAAGGAAATCATTAATTTATTACTCAAAATTTAAAAAAATTTGACTTTACCTCAACATCTTTGTCACTGATGAACCAGTTTAGACCATCTTCTCCTACAAAACAAATGGAGAGCTATTTAATTAACTGGAATTTTTGAGAAATGCAATTGGAGTTACATTTACAAACTGCATACTAAAAAGAAAATGGGCTAAAAATGAAAATGAAACAATTGTGCCTGTCCACAATAGTTGGCATTATAAATCTGTTACTCAATTTTGGCACCTTTACAGCATTTACAGTTTTACAGTAAATTATGCAACTTGTTAGTATACAAAGGGGACCCCAAAGGGCAGTAAAAAATTTGAATACTTTATGCACTTATTATTAGCTGTGTGGTTCTAAGCAAATCACTTTACCTCTCTGACCCTGTTTCCTTACCTATGAAAGGAAATAATAGTATTTGCCCTATCTACCTCAAAAATACTATAAGAATATAATGAGATGTGAAAATGCTTGGAAAATCATCAAACTCTATCTAACCTTGCATCTAGGACAGTGATTCTTTTCAGACTTCAAAATTGTGACCAAAGCCATAACTGAGAACTTTTTCTTTGCATTAAATCAATTCAGTTAAAAAATACATCTACTGAAAAGTTACAATGAGCAAGGTGCTAAAGATAAAGAGTAAATAAAGATGAATAAGAGCTTATAGCCTAGTAGGAAGAACCAGAAAGGGAGACAAATGAAAGGAGAAGTAAGGAATAAGAGAACACCAAACCCTCTCTCTCTAAGTCAACTCGGTCGGTGCACACATTGCTCCTCCTCCCTATGTAGGACATGACTCCCAAGAGTGTAAATCTCCCTGCACCACAGAACAAAACTCCTGGGATGAGCGGGGACCTGGCATTATGGGACTGAGAAAGCCTTCTTACCCAAAATGGGGAAGAGAGAAATAGACAAAATAAAGTTTTGGTGGCTGAGAGATTTCAAACAGAGTCAAGAGGTTATTCTTACGCATTATATAGATAGACTGTTTTAGTTTACGGTGTATTGAAATGGCTGGAGGAAAGTACTTGAAACTATTGAGCTATATAGCCTTGATTTTTTTTTTAACTTTTCTATTTTATAGTATAACATATATATATTAAAGCAAAGCAAGAAAAAAGCAATAGTTTTCAAAGTACTCTTCAACAAGTGGTTACAGGACAGATCCCCAGAGTTTTTTATGGGTTACCATATGATCCTCTCAGATTTTTCCTTCTAGCTGCTCCAGAATATAGGAGGCTAGAAGGCTTAAATATTTTTTTTATCATCATAATTGACTTTTTTTCCTTCTGTTTTTGTGAAAGATAACATAGGTACAAAAAAGCAATAAATTTCAAAGCACAGCACCACAATTAGTTGTAGAACATGTTTCAGAGTCTAACATGGGCTACAATTCCACAATTTTAGGCTTTTACTTCAGGCTGCTCTAAGATACTGGAGACTAAAAGAGATATCAATTTAATGGTTTAGCATTCATGTTCATTTGTTAGATCTTATCTTTACAGTATAACTCAACCATCACCTGTGATCTTTCCAAAGGGTTGTCTGGGCTATGGCCATTCTAACTTTTTCATAATGGAAGGGGTTGTCACTAATATGGGGTAGGGGATGTTCTTGAGAGGCTAGGCCCTCTACGTTTCAGGACTTAAATGGACCAGGGACCATCTGGAGATTGTAGGTTTCTGAAAAGTTACACTAGTGCATGGAACCCTTGTGGAATCTTATATATTGTCTTAGGTGTTCTTTAGAATTGGCTGGAATGGTCCTGGTTGGGGTTTAGCAAGTTATTATAGGTAGCAAGTTCAAACTGAAGCTTGCATAAAAGCAACCTCCAGAGTAGCTTCTTGACTCTATTTGAACTCTCTCTGCCACTGATACTTTATTAGTTACACTTCTTTACCCCGTTTTGGTCAGGATGGAATTGCTGATCCTACGGTGCCAGGGCTGGATTCATTCCTGGGAGTCATCTCCCACATTGGCAGGGAGACTTTTACCCCTAGATGTCATGTCCCATGTAGGGGGGAGGGCAATGATTTCACTTGCAGAGCTGGGCTTAGAGAGAGTGAGGCCACATCTGAGCAACAAAAGACGTTCTCTAGAAGTAACTTAGGCATACCTATAGGTAAGCTAAGCTTCTCTGCTACCTACATAAGCTTCAAAGAGTAAGCCTCTGTAGTCTTGATTTTTGAAGACCACTGTATAAGAATATAGCTTTTAGAATGTGACTATGAAAACCTTGCGTCTGATGTCCTTTAATCCAAGGTATGGACACATGAGTAAAAAAAAAAAATATATATATAATAGGGGGGATAAAAGGTAAAATAAATTGGGTATATTGAAATACTAGTTCAATGGGAGGGAGGGGTAAGGGGTACGGGATGTACGAGTTTCTTCTTTTTTTTCTTTTTATGGAGTGATGCAAATATTCTAAAAATGATCATGTGATGAATCCGCTACTATGTAATATAGTGAGCCACTGACTCTAGACCATGCATGGATTGTATGTATGTAAAGATTTGTCAGTAAAAATATATTTAAAAAAGAGAGAGAGAGAGAACAAACAAAATGCTATGGTAAATTTAGAACAATAATAGATGTCTGAATTTAAGAGAAAGGGAGAAAAAGTCACAGAAAGCTGGGCCGTAAAGATATGGATAGAGTATTAAAAAAAAAAAAACCTGAAATTTACAAATGATAAAACATATCCATTTAAACAACACAGAATGATGCATTTAATTCTTCTCTTACCTCACTGCATTTATAGGGTCTTCAATATTATACTGAATATGAGTGACAACAGCAGATAATACTTACTGCTCCTGACGTTAGGGAAAAAATATATTCAGTCTCTTCACAGAGTATACTGAGAATAATGTCAGCTATAAATTTTTCATAGCAGTTTTAAGAAGATCCTTTCTATTTCTAGCTTAAGAATTTTTAGAATGAATGGGTACTGAATTTTATCCAATGCCTATTCTGCACTTAAGACAGTGCATGGTTTTTCTCTTATTAGTCTGTAAATATGGTAAATTACAGTAATTAATTTTCAAACATTGGGTCAATCTTCCATTCTGGGATTAACTCACTTAGGATATAATATCATGTTTATATATTGTAAGAATTTGTTTTGCTAGTACCTTTTTTTTTTTTGCTAGTATTTTACTAAGAATTCTTGCATCTGATTTTCAGGGGTGAAAATCTCCCTGAAAACGTGGGGTGTGGCTTCCATGGATGAAACTGGCCCTGGCACAGTGGGATCAAGAATGTTTTCCTGACCAAAAAAGGGAAAAGAAGTGTAATAAAATAAGGCATCAGTGGCAAAGAGAGATCAAATAGAGTGAAAAGGCTATTCTGAAGGCTACACTTATGCAACCTTCAGTTACATAAGTCTATTTGCCATGGTTTGCTAACCCCCAACCAGCATCACTCCTGTTAACTTTTTTTTGTTTGGTTGTTGTTAATAAAAGCATTTATTTTGCATTTTATACAGAACAACCCGAAGTCTGAAACACAACTTGACAATTACCCAGGAGTTTACAGACAGTGTGTCTATCTCAACAGTGTGGTTTTGGGGATTGGAGATCCACACAAACACAGGCAGGAGTTGTGAGGGAGGCACGGGACACAGCAGGAGTGTATTTCAGTCCTTTCTCAAAGAAAAGGTAGTAGAGCATGCTGAGTCAGTGAAAATGTAGCTTCTGAAACAAACGCTATACTTTAAGCTCTTGGGGAAGAGATGGGAAAAGGATCTTGGTAAGTAAAGGGGTATTTTCATGAAGCAGGGGGTGAAGAGGGACTCTTACTATTTTTAATGTCCTTATCCCCAGGACCAAAATATTCAATAAAGACCATGTACAATCTCAAATCATTGCCTTGTTCAAAAAGAAGTGACAGTATGGCCAGGATAAGACCATGAAGACAGCGCTCTAGTCATTCCTAAGTCCCTGTTCTATGCTCTATAGCCTTAAAAAAAAAGAAAAAAGAAAAAAAAAAAGGTCAGAGGGAAGTAACTTGTCTTCCATGGAAGTATAAAGCTTAGTTCATTGTAAGCACTTAAAAAGCCAAATGACTGAGAAAGACCACAGGTTAGACAGTGGTTTATACAAACTGCTGAAAAAGGTCTCTAGTAGGGACCAGGAGAGGAAGGTCCAGAGCATCTTCAGTCTGAGGTACAGCAGGTATAGAAAGTCTGAAAGGAGGTGAATTCTAAATAATGGGAAAGAGAACATACCCCAGACCCTAACTTTAATGGGACAATTTTAAAAAGTGAAATAAAAATCAAACACTGGATGCCAGTCCTGACATGCCATGGCATCTATGCTCACCTGGTAGCATAAAAAATGCCAAAGCCAAGTCCAGGTAACCCACAGGTCCTTGCTGAGAGGTGTTTTTTGTGTACAAGAGAGGACAATGGAGTTTAGTGCAACACAAATCCTATGGAAAGAGAAGAGGCAGAGTCCTGGTTTGATGGCCTACTGAGGGATGGTCAGAGTAGAAGAACCAAAAGCTCCAAAGTGACTGCAAATCCTGTAACCAGCTTTGGCCCAGGGAAAAGAGGGACTAGATTCCCACTTTAGAGATGGTAGGGGGCCAAACCTGACCCATATCACATGCATTAAACCTCACTCCTGTTACCCCTTAAGAACACCTAGGGCTCAAACTGAAACTCTATAATTATAAAGTTTCATGCGCTAAGTTTGTTTTCCTGGAAACTATAATTCCCTAGATCAGATAAATCCTGAAACCCAGAGGGACCAGCCTCTCTAAGACTATCAATTAATCACATTCCCCTATCCTTTAGTGTGGACACCCTTTATCTACATGAAAAATAGGCACTGCCTAAAGATTCCTATAGATTAGGAGGACGGAAGGAGGAGTATAGCAGAGAAGATAGGATTTAATGAACAGGTATGACTGCTGAATCACTATATTAAAATTCCTTCTAGCCTCTAGTGTTTTGGAGCAGCTAGAAGGAAAAATCTGAAATAGCAGAATGGTAATCCATAACAAACTCTGAAATTTGTTCTGTAACTACTTGTTGAACTGTACTTTGAAAATTATTGCTTTTTCTTTCTTTGCTTTGTATGTATGCTACATTTCACAATAAAAAATGTTTTTTTAAAAAGAATTACTGCATCTGTGTTTGTAAGGGATATAACCTTATTTTCTTACAAAGTTTTGTCTGGTTATAATAGGGTAAAACTGGCCTGATAGAAGTTAGGAAGTGTTGGGAAGAGGTTATGTAGGGCTGATGATATTTCTATCTTAAATATCTGATGGAATTTACCAGCAAAAGCCATCCAGAATGGGAGTTTTCCTTGTAGGTCAGGAATTTTAGTTGTGAAAAGCCTTAAAACAGTAATTCTACTTCATGAGTAGATAGTACCAAAATATGGTACTACCCAAATTTTCTACTTCTTCTTGGGCAAGTTTTGGTAATTTGTGACTTACAAAGTATCTGTCAATTAGTTCTTGTTCTAGTTTGCTAGCTTCCGGAATGCAATATACCAGAAACAGAATGGCTTTTAGAAAGGGGAATTTAGTAAGTTGCTGGTTTACAGTTCTAAGGCTGAGAAAATGTCCCAATTAAAACAAGTCTATAGAAATGTCTAATTTAAGGCATCCAGGGAAAGATACCTTGGTTCAAGAAGGCCGATGATGTTCAGCGTTTCTCTCTCAGCTGGAAGGGTACATGGCAAACATAGTGGTGTCTGCTGGCTTTCTCACGGCTCTAAAAAAAAGGGCCTCTATCCAAAATGTTTCTTCTTTTAAAGGATTAATGGGGAGAGTAACAACTCCATGGAAGCTATTTGAACAAAAGTTTACCACCTACAACTGGGTGGGTCACATCTCCAAGGGAACAATCAAAATGCTCCTACCCAGTAATACCGAATGAGGATTAAAGGACATGGCTTTTCTGGGGTCCACCACTGGCACAGTTCTGAACTGCTGAAATCACTGGCATAAAATTGTTCATAATACTCTTCTTTCTCTTTTTGCTACCTGTAGTGATGTCTCTTTTATTCTTGATAGTGGTAACTGGCATCTTCTCATTTTTCTTAATGCTTTCCATCTGTGTATTTTCGCTCACGCTAAGGGAATTGATCTTGAACACTGTCTCCCTCTTTGCCCAATTTTCCACCCAACTGAGTCCCATCTCCATGATTATAAATTCTGAATATCCTTCAAGGTTCAGTTCCTCAAAGCCACTGCAAATGGATAATAACAGCACTTCTCTCATTTGTCCTCTGTGAGGCATTTACAATTAATTCTCTTGGCTGCTATAACAAAATATTTTCCTAGCTTTCTTTTCCTTTCATAGATTCTAGTTATTTAGGTGCATTCTTTGATGCACCTTTGCTGCATTCTTTGCCCTCCTCTTCATTATTCTACATTCTTTCTCCTAGGTTATGCCATCCATGCTCATAGTGGAAAGATGCATCAGATATGCATCTTTAGGCCAGGATTTTCCTTGCATTCCTGACCCATGGACATATGGATTGGACATCTCATAGGTAACTCAAACTCTGAAAACTAAAAGTGAATGAATAATTTTCTCTCCATTCCAGTTTCTCTCTCATAAAAATATACAAACAAACAAAAAAATTCCATTTTCCTCCTCAATGACTTCCATCATAGTCTGTTTTTGAGAAGAAACCTAAATTCCTCCCTCTCCTCACTCATTCAATTACTCACCAAATTCTGTAAATACACCATCTAAAATAGTCTCTATGCTGTTTACTTTGGCCCAGGACTTCTTAATTTCATTTCTCACCCAGACTACTAAAATAATTTCTTAACTACCTCTAGTATCACAAACCATTTTTCCAATCCACTGCTGCTGAAATAACATTTCTAAAACATAAATGTGAATTTATGGCCCCTTATTGCCCAAAGGATAAAAGTCAAACTCCTTTGTTACCATACAATATCTTCCTAGATTTGGTCCTTTCTATTTATCTTTGCCTTCATCTTATTGGTCCCAATGTTTTAGCTATGCCTAATACTCTGCCCTGCCATATGTCCTGCTATTCTCTGCTGGTATGCCTATGCGTGTATGCCCTGGAACACTATGCCCTACCTGGTACTGGGACACGCCTTCAAGTCTGTAATCATGTGACCATTTAAGTCTTCCCTGAAACCTACAAGAGCAAAGATGATCATGTTCAACTATGTACCACCCTGGCCCTTAACTGTGTCATTTCCATTTTTGGATCTCCCAAATACCAAAGTACGGTGTTCTGTGCTCATAGGTATTGAATACATGTTTACTGAATGAATGAATTAAATGTCATTTTTATCTCCTTTGATTTCCCTCTAGTAGAAGTATTTTCTCCCTTAGTCATAGTCTAAAAGTATGTTATCTATATATCTCTTAGGTTACTGAGTAAGTGTAAATGTTGCATTAAGAGATATATTAATATTTTATTTCCCTCATTATACCATAAGCTGTCTATAGTTTGAGACCACATTTGTTTTATTTGTCTATCCAATTATCAGCACAGGATCTTACAAACTTTTGAGTAACATCAGAAAACAAAAACTAGAAAGAAAGAACAAGAGAAAAAAAGGAAACATTCATATGCATATTTGTGAATAAGCATTGTTCTGAATTGGGGTACATGGATCAAAAGATAATTTAAAGGCCTGTTGTTGTATAGTAAAAATTTAGTAAGATAATTCTCTATGGCTAGGGAAAAAATCTTGGAATTTCTGTATTAAGCAACTCTATAAACTAAACGGACTTAAAAATCCTGTTTATTGAATAAAAATCAATGGGTGCACAAAGGATCAAACATGAAATTTAAGATATTTATACATTAATAGATAATCACACCTGTATGTAGCCAATGTTTATGGATTAGAGGTAAAAAATGAAGCTGCCAAATATTTGTGTCATATCCTTTCCTGTACCTACCTCCACCATATCATATTTTCCCCCGAGGATTGTCTCATATAATAAGCAACGGAACCAGACACAAATGAAGTTACTATTCCCAATTTCATCAGCAGCATCTGCTATTTCAACGGAAACTTTTGAAATACACACAATGCCACATGCAAATCTCTTGAGGGTTTTGCCATTTTATTCACTATTCTTCTCAAACGAATCTTTATTTCTATCTTCGTTTTCTCCTATGCATACTTTTTTTCATTATAACTACTGGTCACAAAACCATTTTGATCATTAAAATTTTGCACTGTATAACTGGCAACAGTTTAAATAAAACAAATGTAAGGGAAGAATTTGCAAGTTAGGCATCAAAATGTTTATCTCATTTTACATCACATCAAATTCACCAGAAGCAATTTATATCTTTAAGTGTATGTAAAAGACAAATGGGGATTAAGCTTTTCTTTTTAAAGAGGTAGAGGAAGAAGGAGAAAGAGGAAATAAATACAGGTGCTAAGCACAGCATCATATAGAGCTTTTGCAAAGTTACCAGTCATATAAAGGCCTTTGTGCATCCCCAAAGAGAAAGACACACACACACACACACACACAGGGTTATCCCTCACCCCCTATTTCTTCCATCACCAGAGGTAGGTGTCTGATGCTCCTTTTGTCTAACTTATCAACAGTGAGTAAAACATATGGAATAAAAATAAATAATAGGGGGAACAAATGTTAAATTTAGATTGAAATGCTAGTGATCAAGAAAGGGAGGGGTAAGGGGTATGAAATGTATGCATTTTTTTCTGCTGTCTTTTTATTTCTTTTTCTGAATTGATGCAAATGTTCTAAGAAATGGTCATGATGATGAATATGCAACTAAGTGGTGATATTGTGAATTACTGATTATATATGTAGAACAGAATGATCATGTTAAGAATGTGCTTGTTTGTTGTTATATATTTTTTTAAATTTAAAAATTAATTTAAAAAATTAAAAAAAAAAAAAAGATGTTAGCTCTGATCAGGGAGAGTACCTCTACTGCTACCTAGCAGTAGGAATTCTGGATATATTCTGAAGGTAAAACCAACAAGATTTCTTGATGAACTGCATATGTAAGAGAAGAACAATGTAAAAAATGACTCCTGAGTGTTCTTTAGGGTTGGGAGGAATGGTTTGTTTTGGTTGGGGTTTGGCAAACTATGGTAAATAGCAATGTCTAGCTGAAGTTTGTATAAGAGTAGTCTCCCAACTCTATGTGAACTCTCTCAGCCACTGATACTTTATTTGCTAAAATTCTTTTCCTCCTTTTGGTCAGGAAGACTTTGTCAGTGCCAAGGCTAGGCTCATCCCATAGAGTCATATCCCACATTGGCAAGGGAGACTTTTACTCCTAGATGTCAAAAGAACGTTAACTTTTAATGTATAATTCCTTTACACAAAGATAATATACATAGTACTTAAAGAATGTTCCTTTTCAAATCCTAACAGATTCTTCCAGAGGAACAAAATAAAAAAAATTTTTTTTAAGAATGCAAGGAATAACAGTAGCTAATATTTGACAGGTCACAAGGGACGAAATTTGTGATACACCCCCCCCTTCCCCTTGCTTCAATGGTTGAAACTCATGACCCTTTCTCCCCTTTCCCCCAACTCGTGACTCCCCTTGCCAAACTTTCCTTGAGGCAAAATATAAGGAGCAAACAGGTCAGAACAGACACAGTGAAGAAGGAAGCAGAAAGGCACCCTCCCCTCCTGGCATCACTTACCCTTTAAAACACAGCTCCCACAACGAAGAGCTGGAGCCATTTTTCCTTTCCTTTTGCTAGCAGGTTTCACTGGCTCCTGACTGCTTTCTCTTTCCTTGCTTTCTCCCTGCTTTTTTCCCCCTTCAAGAAACCTGTTAAACTTTAACTCCTTGTCCTGCATGGATTCCTTAAGGACTCCATGCCTAACATAATGGTGCCGAAACCTGGGAATGGAGACTAGACTCCATTAAGTTTCCAGCCCCTCGGGGCTATGGGAACCTCCCAGTCACTCCATTCCCCAAACCGGCAAGGTTGTTCAGGTTTCCATATGCTTAATGGCTTGAGCCTACAGGCTCAGACCATCTCAATGTGATGCCAACTCACATCCACAGCATTCAAATGTCTACAACTAATTTGGCCCTAGCTCGACCTCCTCTCACCCCTCTTTTCACTTCACATCACTACACAGGAAATATTTCTTCAGCCTCTTGAAGAAAGTTTTCTATTATCCTTTCCACCTCCTCCCCTTGCAATAATCCCCCTCTATACCTTGACTTGCTGTGTAGTTATGAGTGTTGGACTGAAACCAGTTACATCCTCACTTTCACCACTTTGGCTTAAGCATCCCTCTTTTCACTTTGCTGTGCCCTCTGCCCATCACCGGCCCTCTTCTATTAAAGGTAAGGCTGAGGAATTGGGTTTTACTGAGATGTTTTGATGGGATACCTCTGTGGGGTCCATGGCAGTTTGGGCTTAAGTGTATACAATATGGAGGTTCTATTTGGGCCCTGGGGCCCCACACTCTATCTCTTGAATCTAAGTGCTTAGTTGTGATCTCCCTTATGAGCATATCTAGTTCTCTATCTAGTTCTCTTTAGGTATCACTCCTCCACTCCTAGTACCAGTGGATTTGGGGGATGCCTGGAAACCATTTGGTGACTCACTCACTCTCTCTGATGTAGAGATGTAGGGACTTCCACCTCTGCTCCTCAGAGACCCGGCATACACCCCTGAACTGTGAGCCCAAAGAGTATTCCCACTGAGTATTCTCACTCTTTCTTATTTCTTCATCCTCTCCATCCTCAATAGATTGGGGTCATCGCAATCTATTCTCCCTAACAACACCCCCTGGGCTGTTATTATGCCACCTTAGCTTCAAAGATCTAAATTTGCATGGCAACATCAAACCTGAAAAACTCTTGTTTTACTCTATGGTGGCCTGGCCCCAGTACCCTCTTGACAACCAAAATTGTTGGCCAGAACGATATTTTTGATCTTAAAATTTTTATTGACCTTAATAACTTCCTGTAGCATTCTGCACAGTGGGATGAGGTACCCTATGTCCAAGCCTTCTGGATGCTCCATGCTAAACCCTTGCTTTGCTTTTCTCTAACTACCTACCAAATCCTCCTCAATGAAAAACTAAAACCTTCCACTCCAAAACCTTCTACTTCTTTCTCTTCTTCTCTTCCTCTCACCGACTCCTTTGACCCAGCCAACCATCCTTTCCCTTATAACACCCCCCTCAACCTTCTGCCTCTCTCCCACCTCCTCCCCCTCCACCCACCTTCCACTCCTCCCCAATCCTCCTCCACCCCCACACCCTTTTTCCCTCCCCATACTTGGTCACAGGTCTGGTCCCCTTTCCCACTTCCTCAAATGCTTTGCCCCTTCCTCCCTCTCCCCCACCTAGTTCTAAAACTCCTACTTCCTCATACTCAACTGCCTCCTCCTCTGCCCCCTCCTCAGCTGGTATTTTTTGCCCTTAGGAAAGTAGCAGGACATGAAGGCATTGCTAGGGTTCACATTCCTTTTTCTCTCTCTGATCCTTCACAAATTGAACAACATTTAGGTTCTTTTTGTACAGACCTAACTGCTCCAAAAAGGACGCCTCCTCTTACACAGACACTTCATTACACAATCTACCCCAGACATTTGTAAAAAAACTCCATAAACTGGAGCAAGGACCACAAACACCACAAGATGAACTCTTCTGGGTTGCTTTCCGTGTTTTCAACAATAGACAGGACGAAAGGGAAACCAAAAAAATCAAGAGTGAAAAGACGCTCACTATTTATTATTGGCCAATGCCCTGTGAGGATTCACCCATGTCCGTCAAGGTGGAATAAAACCGGGAACTAAGGCAACCCCAGGTCCCTGTTTATGCTGTGGCTAGGAGGGACATTAGGCAAAAGCTTGCCCTAATCCCAAGCCACCACTGGGGACAAAACTCTTGACTCCTACCCTCCTCCCCTTGCTGCAATTTTCCCCCCTTCCTCCTAGCTGCAACTCATGAGTCCCCTTGCCAAACATTCCTTGAGACAAAAAATAAGGAGCAAACAGGTCAGAACAGACACAGTGAAGAAGGAAGCAAAAAGGCACCCTCTTCGCTGGCTCCCTTCTGCCTGCTCTTTCCCTGCTTTCTTTCACTTCAATGAACCTGTTAAACTTAACTCGCTGTCCTGCATGGATTCCTTAATGAACTCCATGCCTAACAATGTTTCTAAAGAGTGTATTCTGTGCCAAGTACTATATCAAGCATTATACATATTTTTCTAATTTAATCCTCACAACAATCCTTTAAAGTTAAATATTAAGTATTATTTCCATTTTACAGACAAAAAAATGAGGTTTTATTGAATTAAACAGTTTATTTAAAATCACAAAGCTTATAAGTGGCAGACTGGAGGCTCAAACCTAGGTTGATCTCCAAACCATGCTCTTAACTGAAATGTGACATATTATACCTCCCTAAATTATTTTATCAAATACCACATGGCCCATGGCATTTATTAATGTGAAAACAACTTGAATTTCAAGCTTCAATTTTATTGTAGAAGTGATTTCGGATATGGATTTGAACAATGGCACTATCTAAAGAGCAATATGGATCTTCTCTTTAAAGAGAACCTTGACTGAGGTTCCATAAAAATAATGTCCAGACTTTCTAGTTGTGGTTAACAAATGGCTTTATTAAAATAATTACACTAGGCTGTCAGGGGCAGAAATCAAGTCCATTTTACTCTCCGATGCATTTCCATTACCTTGCATGATATCTGGCACATAGTAGGTGCTGAATAAATATTATTTAATGACTAAATTTGGAAGAACCAAGTGACTTCCTAAAAAGAATATCAACCATTTTAATTGCTCTTTAACAACTAATGAGTATTTGACTAATTTATAGTGTGCTCAACTATCAGGATAAATACAATTTCTATTTTTGAAAAATAATATATTGTATTCTTTTAAAGGCCATAAAGAGTATGTGAATTGTTCCAGTCTTCAAAAGCCTGCTCCTAACTTACAATGCTACGACTTATTTACTTATTTACAAGAAAAAAAAGTCAGGAAATGGTGGGAAAAAAGAGAGAAAGAAAGAAATTATTTTCAAAACACCATCTCAGAATATACGAGAGGTAATTTATTATGCAAGGAAACACTTAGGAAACCTAGGTTCTCCCAAAACTCACTGAGTAATTTTGGAGTAAACATTTTCCCTCTTCAGATTTCAATTTTTCATCTGTGAACATGAATCTAACCCCTACATGATTTCGAATTCTTATTTTTACCCCCTCAGGAACCAAGTGAAATGGTACCTGTGTCTTTAAAGTACCCAGATAGAAATAAGCCACACTATACCTATATTATGTTCTGTATGAATTCTAGTATCTTTCAAAATCTCTTTAAGTTCCCATCCATACTAGAGGGAAGAATATAAGAAAAAGTTGGTAAAAAAAAAAGCTTCAAATAACAAAGGAAGTACTTTAAAAATTTTTTTAAATCTTAAATTTGTAAACAGAAATATGAATTAGCAACATATGTGAAGTATTTGTTAGAAACTTAAAACAGTTCATGTCCCCTGGGAATACACATTAACCTCCCCCCACAGAAACAGACTACGACTATTTATAATCCCTATGCAGTATGCTCTATTGAGGCCTACTAGGCAGGGTAAAAGCTGGATTTTTCAACAAGGTTCACAAGTCCTGAGGTTAAATACACATGAATTAAGGATGTTTAATCCAACTCAAGATACCATCTTTTCATATTTAAAATAGCTTCCCTTAAATAGAAAAAATACAAAATACATGAGTTGCCCCTGACAGTAAAGCTCCAGCAGAGGTAATATAAAGCCCTCTTCCCTCCCCTCCCTTTTTTTAACTATTTAAACTTATACTGTGTTTACTCTCATTTCTAATATGTGGAAGATGTTCTGCTAAAACCAGAATAATGTTTTGGAGCAAAAAAGTTGTAAGAACAAATACAGTATTTCATACTGTCATACACTTTTTAATTTAACAAACATCACTGCTTAAAGTATTATCAGGACTACTAACATAAAACGAAAAAAAGGTATAGGTTTTTTTTTGGTGTGTATATAAACACACATAAATATGTATATACACAGAGAAATAAAACAGTTAAACAGTTTCTACCTGTTTTTGTGTACTCCCTTTCAGATATTGTTCCCTTAGAGTCTTGGCCTCTGTTGCTGTCTAACTTGAATTCACAAAACTCAATGGCTCATGGTTTTCAAAGCTTAGGGCAACGTTTGCAGAACAAAGTCGCTTTCTCTCTCTCTCTCTCTTTTTAGTGGGTACAAGTATGGGGACCACAGGAACAGTTAAATTCATGGCATGACTGGTCTACCACACAGTCGGGGGAATTCTTTAAATAGAGCCTGTCACTCTCTTGGCCCATCAATGGGATTTCCTTCTCAAACTGCTGATTCGTTCAGGTACACAACAGAGGAAATTTCAGTTAACCTTTGTTTCACCCCAGGGAAAAATCTGTCTGAAAGTATAAAATGAATAGATTAAAAAAAAAAAAAAAATAAGCAGCTCAGCCACAGGGCCATTCTCCTAGTGTTCACTGCAGCTTAAGTTAAACAGTAAAAGGGGAGAGTGGAATGCTTCATTCCCAATGGAAAATTCAAGCACAATATAGAACTTGGGAATCTAGTAGGTCAGAGTTTATTTTGATGACTAAACTAAACCCACTGCCCTTTCTTTTTCACAAATTTGAAATCTCCTCTTTTGATAATTTTATGAGCCAGAATTGCTTCTCTTTTAGATCACCATTACTACTGTAATTTAGCTGAGGTGCCTATGATAAGATTATATCCTCATTCTTAAAAAAAAGGTAAGTCAGGAATATTTTCAAATAAAAGTACATCATTCAATTAAAGTGGTAGTGGAGAAATGTGAAGGAGGGGGTCGAATAAATCAGAGCCCTGTTAAATTCTCCCCTATCATTCTTTTTAAAATAAAAATTCAAGCGAGGAGGGACAAAATAAGAAGCCATGTTTTCATTTTTAATTTCTCTATTTTCAAACAACAGAAGGTATATGATGTTTGGAGAGATTATAGTTATCTCTAGACATATAAAATCTTGGGGTAGGGAGTAAAAACAAGAAAAATTTAATTTAAAACTTGCTTTCCCTTATAATTAAGGAAATTTAGACTATACACATTTTTTCTTTTTTAGAATGCTGACAATAAATTTTTAGGATATGTTAATCACACATTGACTACCTAGTCTTCATTTCTCCTGAATGATTTCTGAACCACATAGAACAGAAAAGTATTGTCCTGTCAATACTTTTTTATATATATTATCATTTACAATTCCTACATACTGCCTGCAGTAGCTAGGATGATCCTTCAAATCAACAGCAAGATACATTTTGCCTCTGGAATCAAGGCCATTTTTATAAGAGAGCAAATGCATCAAAGGTCTTCTTGCTTTAATTTTCTTGCCAACTTCTGATGCAGAAATTGGTAGGTATGTTCTTATTTTACTGACAAGGCTTAAAATTCTTGCGAGTGGCAATATTACACTGTATTCTGAAGAGACTGGAAATAAGATGCTTAATGCACAGCTTGCTCAAAAGGCTTAAGACAGAAGAAAGGATTGAAAATTGGAATGAACTTAGAACTCTAACCTTAAAAACTTAAAAACTATACATTGGGAAGGCAGAGGCAATTAGTGGTAGAATTCTTACCTGCCATGTCGGAGACCCATGCACCCCCTCCCCACCATAAATAAATAAATAAATAAATAATAAAAGAACTATACATTGGAATAGGGACAAAGTGCATATCTCTACTAAAAAGCAAGACTTTAAGTGCAGAATATTAAAGACCATTTAGCAGTATTAACACATTTTAATAACCAAAGGAGGTCATAATCCAGATCATTTGTCACAGATTTTTCTGGGCATCCTTAGCCTTGGAAATGGAATTTGCCAGGGAAGTAGACTGGCTATAGGTTCCTAGGAGAAGCCATTAATAAGTGTGTACAGACTTAAATATGCCCTTACATTAGCAATTTCTAGCCCACAAAAGCATGTAACATACTATAAAACCCCATAACAAGCAGTGTAAAATAAACGATGCCTTTTTCCAAAATGAGACTGATTACATGTGGTAAAAGATATATTTATAGGGACCTGGGGAATATTTTCTCAGTTTATTTTTTGAAAATCTGCTTTCTGAATTAGCTTGACATGATAGAGACAGCTAATTTTTAAACTAACTGATTCTAGTTATTGCCCTTTACAGAAACTCAACATAAAAGTCTGCTCTGTTCTTTGTACTTACGACAGGATTTCTAATGAGAAATCCTCTGGAGTGAACCCAACACAACATTCAAAACAAAGATAATATAATACAAAAGAACTATTATAAGAAACACCAAGGTAAAAAGCACATAACTTAAAATTGGCAGGAACCCACAGGAGATAGCTATAGTGACAGAAGACTCCAAAAATCATCCATAGATAAACTGAATGAATAACATCTATTTGAATGAAGTATTAAAAGCTATGTAAGGGTTACAAAAAAAAGAGAAAAGAAAAAAGAAGAAAGATCATCATGTTCTGCTAATGAAATATAGTTACAGAGAAAATAAAAATCTCAATGAAGGCTAAAAATTGATACAGAAGGAAAAGGTAGAAACATTTAGGATCATCAAATCAAAATAAATAGGTGACAGAAATTCAAGAGAAATCTCAAAATAGATTCCTGAAACAGGAGTGAGATGGGAGTGGAGGTGGATGGATGTAGGCAGCAGTAGTGGTGGGGTGGGCAAAGATAATAGTATAGAGAAAGAGCTCAGGAAAAGAAGGAGAACTTGAAGTCTTTCTTAGAAATATTTCACACAGATCATAAATACTTATGCCAAGTTGCTTAGATGAAAAAATTGAATACTACAAGATGATCCCCAAACAGGAATGAGGTAACTTAAAGAGGTTACAAATAAAAGAGGCTATAACCCATACTTTTTACTAAATATGCTGTGTTCTACTGAAGTTATTTCTTCTTTCATAACAGAAAATAACATAAAAACACTGAAAACCAAGAGATGTTAGATAACCGAGTACAGCAATTAGTTAAGTGGTAACAAGAAAACAAAATTTAAAAAATAATTTGAATTCAAAAAATTGTCTTTCAACTCATTTTTAAAAATACCATACATATTAATTCATGGACAAACTATCATTTAAAAAAAATAGTTACATTAACAAAGTGCCATCACATCTATAGTGGGTACTTTAAAAAAAAAGTCCTTCCTTTATCTTGTACTAGAAAACTAACCATCAACTAAAAAAAAGGAGGTGGGGGACTGTTCCAACAGTTTTAAAATGGTCCCAAATTTTATATTTTTAGTTAACCTCAAAAATTCAAGGACCAAGAAATATTTTAAAAATGAGAAAGTAACAGGCACAAATATTAATTTTTAAGATTCCTTCGAGCAAATCTGAGTACTATAATACCTAAAGTTCAAAAAGGAACAAAAATATACATCAAAAGGAGGTGTTAAGGAACAAAATTTTAAATTATATAAAATATTTTAATATTGGTGGTGAATTTGTGGTATGATAAGTACTCCTACACACTGTTAGTAGGAAGATAAACTGGGTCACCATTTCTGGAAAGCAACTTGGTGAAATTTATCAAGAGTGATATAAATCTTCATATACTTTTACTAAATATGTCAATCCTTAAGAATCTATATTAATGAAAGAATTAAATATATTATTTGAATATGTTTATCATAGTTATAGATAGGATACTATGTGATAAACTGGGGAAAAAACCTAAATGCTCAATAGTTTAAAAACTGGTTAAATGAATCATGGTATATTCACATAACATACTATTTATTATGTAGTCATTAAAATTATATTTTCAAAGGCTTTGTAATGATACAGGAAAATATTCTCAGCATGTAAAATAAAAAAACCAACACAACAGAATGTGGATTTTTGTGGTCCCGATTGTTTAAAATACATAAATGCAATGAGTATGACAGCTGAATCATTATATTGATATTTCTGTTGCTCCCTTGGAGCAGTTAGAAGAAAAATCGAAAAAATCGTGGAACTGTAACCCAAACCAAATTTTAAAATCTGTTCTATAACTACTTGCTAAAATGTACTTGGAAATTTATTGTTTTTTTTGGTATATATGTTTTATTTCACAATTAAAAATTTTTTTTAAATGTTAAAAAAATACATATAGATGCAGTGCACAAAACAAGGATCAGAAGAAAGAATTTCTTAACATGTTTTTTCTAAGCAACAAGATTTTCTTGCTATTTTTACAAATTTTCTACAATAAGCATCTATTTTTATACTTGGATTTTTACAAATATTCAATTGGAACTAGAAAATAAAAACTAACAATGTGGGAATGAAGTATGTAAACAATTATAGGTATTCAGTGCTTAATTTAAGCACAAGAATGAAAATTTATGGTAGTCTCAATTTCCTGTACAAAAGGTATAAATTAAATGAAGCCAAAGGCCTCATAGCTCTAAAATTCTATCATTCCATAATTACATTACACAGAAAATAATACACAAGATGAATTTATTCTAATTTGATACTCAATATATGTGAATGACAACTTACAAAATAGATATGTGGAATTTATCACGCATAATATTGACTCTGTATGAGAACAGGGGCAAGTACTCCAGACTTGAGAAGTCTCAATTTTTTGTAGTTAAGAGTAATGGGTATAATTAAATAAGTAATTCCTTTAAAGTAACTTATTTGAAAAAGTGAGATTTTGGTTCTTGGAAAGGAAGGCTTATCAAAGATAACCAGCCATGTTATGCAGTCATATAACCACAGTTTATTTAGTTCTTACAATGTGCAGTATTTTGGACTGAAAACTGTGGAGAATAGAAAGAACATAAGATGCTATCCTGGTCCTTTAGAAGTTAACAAAATAGAGACACATAATATTTGCAAATCATTAAATAATTATGCCAATCAAATTTCATATTTGTCCTTGAGCAAGTCACCCAACCTCACTGATCCTCATTTTCTCAGTCTTTTAAAGAAATGTCTGAGATTCCATAATCTTTAAGAGCTTTTCCCAAACCCATATTATAAACAACCAATTACTCATACTGCAGCCATTACTATTTCCCTACTTCAAACTCTTAGTAACTACTAAAGAATAATGTGTTCTAAGGGCTCTTTTGGCCCTTCGATATCTCTTCAGTTTCATCTCCACCACTCAACCCCTCTATCGCCATCTTCCAGCTACAGCCATTTTCTTTTTGTTCTTATTATACTCCTTTCTACCTCGAGCCTTCTCAAATGTTATTTCTTCCTTTTGGTATATTCTCTTACAGTGTCTTCCTAATTAACTCTACCCCTTTCAAAATTCATTATAATAATACTTCTTCAGGGATGCTATCACTGATCCTCCATATTAGGTCGGGTCGCCATGTTATATGCTCAAATATCACCCTATAGTCCTCCTTTGTAGGACCCAATACACTTAGAATCTTTTAGCTAATTGTAAACTTATTCCCCCCCCCAAAAAAAGCTTTTATGAAATGTAACACATATAGAAATAAACAAACAAATGTAGTTTAATAAATTATAATCAAGTGAACATCTACATATATATACCACATAAATACATACATATATAAACATATATATGTAAAGTTAACTCTAATGACCACCACTCAAGACAAGAAATAGAACAGTTCCAGGAAAAAGCATTTGTTGAACCCCTTCCTTTTCCAATGAAAACCTGTTTTCTCCCCAGTAAAGGTAATTTATAGTGACTTTTTTTTTTTTTTTTACATGGGCAGGCACCGGGAAATGAGACTCTGGCATGGCAGGTGAGAACTCTGCCTGCTGAGCCACTGTGGGCTGTCCACTTATAGTGACTTTTAAAAGTAATCTTTATAAGTATGAATCCTTAATTATTATATTTTAGCTTTGCATGCTTTTGAACTTTATATTAATGGAATAATAATTTCTTCTTTTGCCTCCTTTTGCTTAGCATAATGTTGGTAAGCAACTCATTGCTTGGCAAGAACTTTGCTCTTATTGCTATGTGTACCTATGATTTGTAAATTTTCATTATTGTATACTACTCCATTGCCCAACTATAATTTACTTATCTGTTCTACTGTAGAAAAACATAAGATTTTTCTAGTTTGGAGCCATCAGCTATAGCACTGCTATAAATATTCCTGTACATGGTTTCTGTTGCTACGACTGTTCCAGTGACTTATTTGTTATTGTTACACTAACATTGTTCCATACTAATTAATGAAACTTTGTGAACCTAGGCATTATAAACTATTCAACTTCATTCTTTTTCAATATTGCTTTGAAAATTCTAGGTCATGCTGATTTATTTTAGAATAAGCTCTTTAATTTCATTTTTTAAAAATTCTGCTGGGATTATGATTAAGATTGGGTTAAATCTATACATTAGTTTGGGAGGATTAACATTTTAATAACGTTGTCTTTAAATTCATAGACACAGTATACTTCCCACTCATTTAGATCTTTCTTAAATCATTATAGCAATCTTTGTAGTGAAGAAATCTTCTGTCTTTTATTAAAATTAATTCTAAATATTTACATAATTGTAACTTCAATTGCTTTTTAGATCTCATTTTCAATCATTTGTTGAGAATAGAAACACAATTTATTTTATATTGATTTTGTATCCTGTAACTTTGCTAAATTTACTCATCAGTTCTCATTTTCTGTATACTAGAAAAGAAGATAAAAATCAATGAACTAATGACCCACCACAAGAAGCTACTAATAAAGTAAACCCAAAGTAGGACTTTCCTGATAAACAATCATGACATCAGCAGACAAAGTTTTAAACCTTTCAAAAGTTTATTCCTTTGTTAATTTTTCCTACCTTGTTTCATTGCTAGAACCTCCAGTACAATGTGGCATAGATGTGGTAAGAGTAGAAATCCTCACCTTTTCCCCACAACTTTGGAAGAAAGCATCAGATATTTTACCCTTAATTATGACATTAGCTGTAACTTTTTCAGAAATTTCATTCATTGGAAGAAGTTCTCTTTTATTTCTAATATGCTGAGAGGTTTTACCTTGCATGGATGTTGAATTTTGTCATGTGTTTTTCTCCTTTATTATGTTAAGATGATGATTTACTCTGATTTTCAAATGTAACCCAACCTTGCATTTCTGGGTTAAAACCCATTTGGTCATGATGCATTTTTCTTTTTATATATCATTAGATTCAATATGTTACCATTTTGTTCAGGATTTTTACATGTATGCTCATGAGGGATAATGGTCTACAATATTCTTTTCCTGTAAACTGTTTGTATAGATTTGTATTGGGTTTATGCTGCCCTGTCTCCCCTCTTTCTGAGAAAATCTGTGTAAGAGTGATATTTTTTTCCTTAAGTGTCTGCTAGAATTCATCAATGAATCCATCTGGATCTAGAGTTTTCTTGTGGAAGGTTCTGAATAACAAATCAATTTCATATATATACTATTCCGATTTTCTATTTCATCTTGTCTCGGTTTTGGTAAGCTGCATTTTTCAAGGGATTTGCCTATTTCATTTGAGTTGTCAAATATGTCATAATAAGTTATTTGGAACTGTCTTTTTACACTTTCAAGGTCTGTAGGCTCTGTAGTGATATCTCCTTTCCCACTCCTGATACTTGTAAAATTGTGTTCTTGCTTTTTTCTCATGATCAAATTTGCAAGGGGTTTATCAATTCTGCTTTTCATTGATCTTTTCAAGAACCAACCTTTGACCTTTAAATTCTATTTTTTTTGCCAGTTTACTATTTTAATTTCTTTTTTATTCATATATTTCTTTTTATTACAGAAGTTGTGGATTTACAGAACAATAATGCATAAAATACAGGATTCCCATACACCACTCCACCACCAACACTTGCACTGGTGTGGAAAATTTGTTAGAGTTGATAATAATATTTCTTTTGTAATTCTATATATTCTTAAACAGTAGTTACATTTGCTACAATTGATGAAAGATTATTAAAGTAGTACTAAAACTATAGTACATAGTTTATGTAGGGGTATTTCCCCCCATATTCCCAAGCTATTATTATTATGTTTTCATGCATGTCTTCCATTTATACACATCTACCTATACAATGGATGTCAGGGGTTGTCAGCCACAAGATTTTTACTATCACATGGTCACTGATAAAAGCTATATAGTTATACAATCATTATCAAAGATCAAGGATACTGGATTACAGTTCAGAATTTCAGGTATTCCCTTTTGGCTGTTCTGATACACTAGAATCTAAAAAGAAATATCTGGATGAGTCAGTCATAATCATCTGCTGAGTCATAATTTCTCAGTTACCCCCTCTTCCCTCTCATTTGAGCATTTTCTCAATCTTTAGGATAACTTGGCAATGACCACTTCGGCTACTTTGTGCTGGAAAGGGGTGTTAATCTCATGGGGTAGAGGAATGAAATTGGCTGATGTTCTTAGAGAGATTGGTACCTCTGGGTTTCAGGGCTTATCTGGCATAGGAACAATCTGGTGACCTTGAATTTCGGAAAAATAAACTTACTAATTTAAACATTTATGGAGTATTAGATAGAGCCTAGGATATTTACGGTTTTTGCAATTTGCAATGGGCTGAAGCTGTTTCACTGATTTCTGCTCTTTATTTTTTCCTTCCTTCTACCTTGGGTTTACTTTGTTCTTTCTATAGCTTCTTTTTTTCTTCTTTTTAAAACAAATATTTAATATTTTAAAGCACTCAGTTTTACAGGAAAGGCATTTACATAACACATTTATTTTTGCCGTTAAACATCATTTTACAAACTGACAAAAATACAGATAGCAGTTCTAAGAAACTGAATGGAAAACACAACTGGAAATTTTCTTCAGCTCCCCACTTTACTGGCTGAAGATACCGCACAGACTTGTGCAATGTCGTTATATTCATATGTTCTCTTTAATTTGTGTCAGTCAGTCTTACGTGGAAGCACTTTGCAGTCCCTGTACTGAAGACAGCAGAGTTAGGGCAAGTCAGAGAGAGGAACCTTGTGTAGCTTTCCAAGCTGCGTTCCTGAAATGCCACACCAGTGGATAGAATTGGTATTGCACATTTCTAAAACAAGATCCATAGTCCTTTCACTGTTGCAGTTTGTTATTTTACAGGTAATACAAAACGGTTCTTCTAGGTTTACGGTATCTGGGATTGCCTCCAAAGACAACCTAATATCTCCATAACCTGGAGCCATTCTTTGAAGTTGGCTGATTTGTAATGTTCCTCTTTCACCTAGACTTGTTTTCCACACTATATCCAATTTTCCAATTACAGTTACTCTCTTAATGATGCCTGCCTTTTCTGCAAACTCCTTCTTGGGCTTTAGGCAGTATAAGTACTGGTGTGTATCCATTGACTGCAAATAGGCTCTTGACCCAAATGTAGACGCACATTCTCCAGCTTGGTTGACAGAATTTATTTCTGTTGCATTGTACATTATAGATGGCTCCAATGAAACTTTCTCCATAAAACATGACTGAGGTTGTAATGTTTTGAATCTGGGCTTCGAGAAATACTTCATCAGTTGCTGCACTGTAAAATTTGGTTTTCACATCCAATGGTTTGAGAACCTGAAATTTGAAGAATTTTCTAAAATACATTTTTTTCTCCACCCAGAGTTGGGTAACTCACTGCACACACCTTTATGAAATGGGATTTTGATTAAAACATGGATTTTCTAGGGGGCATACTTCCTTTCAAACCAGCACAGTGCTCAATTAAACTGTCCACATAAAGTTGTATTAGGAAATGCACTAGTAAAAATATAAATTTTGTACCAAATAAACATTTTTTGTTTAGTCTCACATATAAGTTAAAGTTTTAAAATATGAATTACCATCTATTTTCAATACCCTGCAATAGTGACATTTCTTTGTTCTTCCTCATGCAAAAGCATTTTTAAACTTGTACATTTAGTCACTATCATTGTACACTCTAGGTATTCCTAGATTATACCATCTCAGTCTTATTGAAGATGGTTTTTATTTCATATTTATTTCCAAGGATATTTTTGCTGCATGTAGAATTCTGGGCTGACAATTTTGCTCCCCAGCATTTTAAAGATGCTATTCCACAGTCTTTAGTCTCTAAAGTTTCTAATGAGAAGTCATCCCATCATTTCTGATGTTGTTTCCCTGAATGCAGTGTGTCATTTTTCTCTGGTTGTTCATAAAATTTTTCTCTTCATTTTTGGTTTTCTTCAATTTGACCACAGGTCTCATGAATTTATACAATTATATCTTTTACCAAATTTGGGGAATTTTCTTCAGTTATTTCTTTAAATATATTTTCTGCCTCATTTTCTTTCTCCTCTCCTTCTGGGACTTCAGTGACATATAACACTGAATGACATCTCGGGTCATTTAATACTATTCAAAAGGTCACTGAGGCTGTTGTTCTAGATTTAATTTTTAATATTTTTCTATTTTTCAAATTGGATCATTTTGGTTTCTAAGTGCAATGACTTTTTGACTTTCTCGATCTGCTGTTAAGCTTATGCCTTTAACATTTTCATTTTGGATATTTTTCAGTTCTAGAATTTCCATGTAGTTCTCATTTATAGTTTTATTTCTTCACTGGGATCTCATGCCTGTCCTTTCAGTATATGCACGTTACACCCTTGGGCATAATTACAATAATTACCATCCTTTGCTGCTAATTTCAACATCTGGGTTATGCTGGAGTTAGTCTCTACTGATTGCATTTTCTTCAGTATGCATCAACATTTTCCAGTTTCTTCAAATGTCTAATAACTTTGGTTTGGATTATATCCTGGGCCTTGTGAACAATAATTTGTAGAGAATATGGATTCTGTTATGTTCCTTTGAAGAGTGCTAACATTTTGTTCAAGAATCAGATTTGGCAAACATTTATATGCAAAATTTGAGCTTTCCAACTTCTATCGTATCCTTGAACTCTGTTTTCTGATTCCTAAACCCAGTAAGACAGGGATTTCCTTCTGACATTAGCCACCACCACCACCTACCCTGTGATGCAAATTAGTGCCATAAAAACTGAAACTTATCTAACATTATTCCTTTCTTTCAATTGTTTACTCTTCCCCAGTTTCTGTTTTTGGTAGATCTTCAGCCCCTTCCGAGATTTTATATTTTAAGTGTGTTTGATTTATATTTTATGTACCTAACATTTATAATATTTTGTCCAGAGTATAATTATCTGTGAAAGGGTTAATCCATTAGGCATCATTTTGCCATTACCAGGAGTAGAACTCCAGAACTGATTTTTTAGTATGGTATTATGACCCTTTGGAACAGTCTTCCTACACTAAAGAAAGCTTTGTTCAGACAAGGATTGACTTTATACTATTCACTACTCTGTTCTGTCAAAAATGGCAAGGGGCTTGGTACATAATAAGAGCTGTTCTATAAATATTTGCTGAATGAATGAATGAATAGAGGAAAATGAAAATCATCAGTAAGCACCGGAAAGTTAACAAGGCAGGGCATGGTACTCTGTGGCAGAGTGATTAGCAATTTCTCATCAACTAAGAAACCTTGCTTTCTTCTTGGAAGCAAAGATACTTGTCCTTAGTTTTAAAATATGATGCATTATGCATAGGGTTTAGATTGTTTTTAAACTGTTGCTTCTCATTTTCTGGATAAGATATTCTAGTCATGAATTTTATTATTCAAGGATCCTATATTAAGTATAAATCCTTCCTTTAGAAAAAAATGTTATGCTTTAGCTCTCTGGGAAAATTATGATTTACTATTTTAGTACACCTTCTAAATTCCTGGGATAATTATAAGGGATTCTAATATCCAGAACATTCATTTGCAAATAGCTCATGAATATTACCCAATTTCTCAGAAGAAAGAATGAAAATGAGCATCCTAAATGATGGGGAAGGCAATTAACCTCTATAGAGGGACTGCTCCGTAAAAAGCTCTATATAATAAGTGCTTTATCTCATTTAATCTTCTCAATTATGCTGTGATATGGGTATTATTATCATCTATTTACAGATAAATTAACTAAAGCTCAGAGCTACTCCAGGTTACACAATAAGTGGGAGAGCATGAATTCAAATTTGGTAACTTTGCCTGCATTGAAATAAAATATTTCTGTTCAATGATAAATAAAACAAAACAAAAAATGCCATTAAGAGAATGGAAAGGCAAGTCACGGAATGGAAGGAAACATCTGTCTAGCATACAAAGTATTCACGTCCAGAATGATAACTCTGAAAAATTATTAAGATAAGTAAAAAACAAAATAGTTTTTAAAAGGCTCTTCAGAAAAGAGATATTCTAAATGACCAATAAACCTATGAAAGGTATATGACCTCATTTAGTTATCAAGGTAAATGTATGTTAATGCCACAGTAAAATACTACTACCCACCAACCAAAATAGAATTAAAGACACTAACAATTATCAAGCATTCGCAAGAATGCAGACAATAAGAACTCTCTACTGTCAGAACGTAAATCGGCACAACCTCAAAAAATATAAACCTCAAAAACAGACAAAACCGGACTGTATAATTTAGGGTACATATCAGTGATAAAACTATTTTTAAAAGCAAGAAAATTATTACCACAAAAGTCAGTATAATAAAAAAAAAAAAGTCAGCATAATGGTTACCTCTTAGGAAGAGAAGGTTATGCTCAGGGAGAGAGATCTAGAGGGTTTCATTCACTGGTAATATTCTATATATTGTCTGGGTGATGATTCTCAGTTGTTTGCTACATAATTATTCATCACACTAGACATTAAATTAAAGGAAATAAGTTCACGGGACATGCCCAGCCAGATATCAACAATTCAAACAAAGCTCTGATCATTAAGACAGTAGGATCTAGATATATGAACAGAGATGTAGCCCAAGGAAAGACTTGCATTTTAAAACTTGATAAATGATATATGCACCACAGTAGAACAGAAGGAATGGGTGAGTTATTTAATAAATGGTGCTGGGACAATTAAAAAAAAAAACACAAAGCAAAGAAATCAGAATTCTTATCTTTCACCACAAACAAAACATAACCCCAAATGGATTAAAATCCTAAATGTAGAAAGCAAAACTTTAAAAATTATACAAGGAAATGAAAAGATGGAAAGGATTTTTAAAGAAATGGACCATCAAGAAAAATTGGAAAGTAAGTATATTAAAATTTAAAATGTCAAGAACCTGACCATTCTGATAATAGGAGTATTAAATATTGGGATACCTCAAAGTTCTAAGCCTCTTTTTCTGTACTAATACTGTCTAATAGAAATATAATGCAAGTCACAAATGTGAGATAGGTAATTTGAAATTTTCTAGTAGCCACAGTAAAAAAGTAAAAACAGGTGAAATTAATTTTAATAAGATTTTTGTCTGTTATAAATAATGTTATTTCAACATACAATCAATAAAAATTATTAGTGATGCTTTACAATCTTTAGAAAAGACTGTTAGACTGCAGAATGGAGAATAATCAGAGGGAAGGCCTCAAGACGATATAGAAATACCAGTTAAGAGGCTAATTCAGCAGTTTCAAGAATGAATATTGGTATCATATGTTGGCAAGGTGGAAGTGGTGAGAAATACTGTCTTTGTACTATACTATACTATACTGTCTTTGTAATATAGTACATCCCATTTAGACCAATCAAATTCCAAGTGCTTAATAGCCACATGTAGCTAGAGGCTACCACAGTAGACAAAACAACTCTATACACTCTCTTGATAACTGAAGTTCTCAAGGAGATTGCTATCACATGCTTATGATTCACAGATTAACCTCACTTGACCTGACCACTACTACAGCTCTAACTGCCCAGGTATTTCAAAATAATATGTTCATAACCAAACTTCTCATCTCCCTAAAATTCGTCTATTTTAGTATATGTCTTGTCCACACATGTAGGGCACAAATCAGAAATCTAGCAGTTATCTTCCTCTCCCTCATACCCTATATTGAAACTCTCATCAGAATTATACCAAATTCATTTACTTTTCACACTTCCACCTTGGTAACCTAAGATACTAATATTTCATTTTTGAAACTGCTGAAATAGCCTCTTAACTGGTGTTTATATTGTCTTGCGGCACTCCCTCTGAGTTATTCTCCATTCTGCAGTCCAGAAATCTTTTCCAAATGCAAATCTGATCATGTAACCCCTACTTCACACACCGCATTTCAATAATTTGGTTTTTTCAGTAAAGACAACAGCTTCAATTTGGACTATAATGCATGTAATTTCTTTTCTCTACTTACTTTTCTAGCCTCAACTCTCCCTATATGTACTCTCACACTCTGCCTTCAGGCCACAATGGTCTTTAGAAGGACAGCAAACAAACCATTATCCCTTCCATCAGAGGGTCCTTGTACGTGCTATTTCCTTGCCTCAAAACATAATTTGTCCCACCATTTCAACTAGTTAATTCTTACTCATCCTTTGGATGTCAGCTTAATTATTATACATGAAAGGAAAGCCTTCCTTGGTCCTCTTACTAGGTTAAGATCCCCATTATACATTCTCGTAGCCCTGTCTTATCTTTCACTCATTGCACTTTCTTTCATTTTGTATTCCCAAGCAGGCAGACAGGTACTCAGTACAATTGTTGAAGGACCAAATAGATAAGGTACTGAAGGTGATGCCAGAATTGACAAACTATTGAGTTTCATGGTTAAAAGAACAGGATTAGCCCTCTGGAAATAGTAGAATTTCTACAATTTTTTTTTTTTTAATGTGAGGAGAATGGGGCTTAGGAGAGAATCCACAACTTTTTTTTCCTTCAACTTTTTATTTCGAAATACCTTCAAACTTATAGAACAATTATTAATATTACAAGCTGCACACAGAGAACGTCAACATACTCCTACTCCCACAGATAACCAGATCCACCCAGCTTTAACATTTTGCTACATTTGCCATATTATTCTAGCTATCCATCCACCTATCTATCAATCCATTTACTGAACAATTTTGAGTGTAGGTTGTATAATCATGCTCCTTGAACATGTAATATTGCCGTGTACATTTCCTAAGAACAAGGATATTCATTTATGAAACCACCTTAAGCCCAGTTATAGAGTTCAAAAAAATTAACACTGATATGAGGCTTACAGTCTATATTCCAGCTTTTTCATATTCTCAATAATGTCCCTTTAAAACTTTTCTCCTTCCTTCTAGATCCCATTCAGATCATGTATTGCATTTAACTGTCATTGTCTCTTTAGTTGCTTTTTTCTTTTTTTAACTGTGGAAACATATACACAATATAGACTTTCCCATCGCAACCACTCCCAAGCATACCATTCAATGAGATTAATTACAATATTGTGATACCTCACCACCTTCCATTACCAAAACTTCTCCATCTCCTCATTAACCTCCCATTCTCCCTGCCCCTAGCAACCCATATTCTAATTTCTATCTCTGTGAACCTGTATATTCTCTAGTATTTTCTTTGGAGTGACCATGGTGCTTAAACTTATCCTAAATTTAAAACAATCTTGTTTCTTTGGTAATATAATTAATTGCTAGTATATACTTTACCTAAAAATTCTTAATCTATGATTTTATACTTTTACTGTTAATTTAAAAATTGTATGGAAACACTCTGATTTTCCATCATTTTAATAAAAGTGTATTCTGATATTGCTGGAAAAAGATTTCTTGAATATGGTAATGAAACTTTACATATTTAGCATTGGTGTTCACTCCTGTTTCTTGGTAAACTATATAAATAAAGAGGTAAAATCTTTTTCATTTAGAAAAATTAAAGTGCTGTTTTTACCATATTCAGTAGTATGTACAACTCCTACTCTTCTTCCTAAATTTGACCTTAAAGAAGCAGAGGTGTGGCATTATGGCAAAATCTTGAGGAAGAGGAAGGATTTTAATATGCAGGGTTTTGGGGAGAGGGGTGAGGGAAGAGTAGGAAAGTCACTTTAGAAAGAGGGATTTGATAGGCAAAGAGGCAGCAGAGTATGGAAGACTGAATCATTCAGTGTTGCTTATATGAAGGAGGGAAAGGAGTCTATGGCCAGATTATTAAAGGCCTTGAATTCTAGGATGAAAAGGCTATGCTTATTTTTATAGGCAATGGGCAGCCACTGAAGGTCTCTGAATAAGGGAAAGCCAAAATAAGATCTCTATTTCACGAAGATCAGTTCTATAGTAAGGTGGAAGGAAGTGAGAGATTATTATTATTACTATTATAGTCTAGGTAAGAGATAAGGATTTCAACTATAGTGGTAGCATAAGGAAGGAAAAAGATTCAAGGGATTATGTAAATAAAATCAACAGGATTTGGGATTCTCCAAAGAAACATACATAAGATTTGAATAATACTGTATCAATCAAAACAGGTCAAAATCGGAAACTGGTAAATAAAACATGTCTAGAAACAGCTAGGCAGAATTGGATTGGGGATGGGGGAATGGTAATCTCACAACCTTTGACAATATCTCCTACTCACTAATCTTAGGAAATAAAGACTTACGTACTATAAGATACACACTGTGATTCAAACTGAAATCTCTACCTACTTTTTTAAAAACTGAAGGCATGAAAAAGGGTAAATGTAAAAGGATTCAGTCCTGTACAGTCAATACTGAGTCATGTGCTTCTTGATCCTGCCTGCTAAAAAACCTCCTTTCTCAAGGGTATTATCTGGGGAAGAGATTCATAATTGCTAAATGGATAGTTACAGTTCTTTACCAGGAGGAAGAACATCTGTTTTCTCTCCTGATGGGATACAGGTTTCCTAGGCTACCAAATTTATCCTCTCCTCAACATGGCCACACACAAACACAAATTAAGAATACAAACTCAAATGCAGGAATACAAAAATCAAAGTTTGTTTTCTAACAACTAATTCTTAAATGTAAGCAGAACCTGGTCTTTTACCTCAAGCATAATGCTTTTTTTTTTTTTTAATAATTTTACTGGCAAATCTTCACATACATATAGTCCATACATGGTGTATAATTAGTGGCTCACAATATCATCACAGAGTTGTGTATCCATGACCATGATCATTTTAAGAACATTTGCATCACTCCAGAAAAAGGGAAAAACTCATACATCCCTTGCCCCTTAACCCTCCCTCTCACTGACCACTAGTATTTCAATCTACCCAATTTATTTTACCTCTTTTCGCCCTATTATTTATTTATATTTTATCCATATATATTTTTTTACTCATCTGTTTACACCCTGGATAAAAGGAACATCAGACACAAGGTTTTCACAATCACACAGTCATATTGTAAAAGATGTATCATCATACAATTGCCTTGACGAATAAAGGCTACTAGAACACAGCTCAACAATTTCCGGTACTTCCCTCCAGCCACCCTAATACACCATAAAACTAAAAAGGGATATTTATATAATGCATAAGTATAACCTCAGGATAACCTCTTCACTGTTTGAAATCTCTCAGCCACTGAAACTTTATTTTGTCTTATTTTTCTTCTCCACTTTGGTCAAGAAAATTTTCTCAATTCCATGATGTCGGGCCCCAGTTGTTTGCATGCAATACACAACAGAAAATGCATAAAAGTTTGCATAGAAGTTACACAATTCAATTTAAAGTGGGAGTTCTGTTCTACATTGTCGGGGGGATTTACATCCCTGACTCTTAGGCAAAATTATAAGTAGGTTTAGGCTATCCTTTGCAGGAATAAGTTTCATAGGGTAAAACCCAAGATAAAAGGTTCAGTCTATTGATTTGGTTCTCCCCAGGGCCTGTGAGAATATCAGAAATTCTCCAAATGGGGAAGTTGACTATTTCCTCCCTTGTCCCCAGTGCCCCAAGGGGACTTTACAAACGCTTCTTTATTCACCACCCAAATTACTCTGGGATATATTGGGACATCACACTAACCTGAACAAACCAACAAGATCTCACACGGTGTTTAAGATTCCATGTATTTATGGTGCTCAACTAAACTGACCACACAAGTTAAAGTAGGCAATGTAGTACCCCAAATATACATTTTGCACTAAATAAACATCTCTTCCTTTGGCCTCACATAGAAGTTGAAGTTTTAAAATACAAACATAATGCTTTTAGCATTCCTTTTCAAAGGCAATTTCTTCTTCTTAGATGAAAGTCTAAGAAAATCTAACTGCCATTGAGAAGACTAGAAAGACAGCATACTGAATGGTTCTAAACAATATTAAGGCAAGGATCAAGTTATTGCTTGAAAATACAGTGTTAGTTCTGTACCAAGAAGGAAACACTCACACCTAAGAACCATCACTTTAATGCCAAGTAAGAAAACTAGTAAAACAAAGATTAGGATACAGTAAATGTCTACTTTTCTAGTCCTTTGCAGTCAGCACTAAATCAGGGAGGCAAGATTTAATGAGGAAGAAAAATTAAATATTCAAATTCTGTTTTGGTTTGCATGCCATACACAACAGAAAACGCATAAAAGTTACACAATTCACTTCCTTCCACACAAAAAGACAAGTTAAAAATCTTTTATTAGTCTCAGACTTGACCCAGAAATGTAATTAGGTGATTATTAGAAGAAAAATCAAGTCTTCCATTAAGTATGGTTTAACATGGGCCGTAATACCTTTTTCCCCACTTTGGTAATGCCATGGATTAAAATAAAATTTAAGTGCATTTTTAGGTCACAAGCAATACCACCATTTTACATTTGTGTGCACTTAACAGTTTACACAATGCTTTTAATACTCTTTTTATTTAATTCTCAACAGCATCCTGATGAGCAGTAATACTATCTCCATTTTATGAAGGAAGAAACTGAGGATCTGGGAAATAAACAACTTGCCTAATGCTGCACAACTAATGACAGAGCAAGGGCTCAAATTGGGTGCAATAGCATTTAATTTTATCATCAATGACAAGCAGAGAGATTTTATAACTTTAAGGTGCAAAGTCAAATAAAAGATTCCTGGACTCTCGTTTCTCCGTGGTCATCAAGTTCAGGTAGAGTCTTAGTTTTCTATAAATCTTTACTAAGACAAAATAGATTGGGTGGGGTTGGTAGGGGTGGTGAAGTGGCACATGATCTAATTCTTGGTAAATAATTCCTTTCTGCAATGTTGACTTGATCTTCGGGTTTTTAAAATTTAAATACTAGTCTTTCAATATTTTGTTTCATAAACAATGTTTTAATATTGATTAGGGTCTTAAAATCTCTCAGAACTAAAATAATCTTCTGGGTTTTATGTGTGTGCTGCTTTTAAAATTTTAAACTGAAATAAATTCTAGCTAAATCAGGAAGAAATTTCCAAAAATCCAGATTAGTTTTTGCATGCACAGTTATCTCCAAACGTAAATTTGTACTACACAATGAACAGCGTAAGACTATGTGAAAGGCAAATTATTAATAAATGAAAAGGTTTAGAAAGACTTACACTTCTAAGTGTAACCCTTTGATCGCAATTGTTGAATTTTTAGAAGGATACATGACATGAGTATCTTTCTTTAGTAAAGATGAGATATACTGAGTTGCTAAAATTTATATGAACTTTAGAAATATGTTATAAAGTTGTCTATGAATCTTTCATAGAAATATCAGCTATCAACAAGCTATAAATTTAACTGAGAAATACAACAAAAACAAGAAGCGTGATTTTTCTTCTTCCTCTTTAAAAATTCAAAATACAAGAGTATTAATTTGAAAAGCCTCCTGGTAAATTAAGAAAAAAAGGCAGGGATAAAATGCTACTTCTAAACAAGAAGCGAATTCTGAAAGGTGTTATTAAAATTTGGGTAGGGTGGGCCATGGTGGCTCAGCAGACAGAGTTCTCACCTGCCTTGCTGGAGACCCGGGTTTGATTTCCGGTGCCTGCCCATACAAAAAAAAAAAAAAAAAATTGGGGTAGACATCACAGTCAATGCTAATCCTATAAATTCAAAGAACTGGAGTCTAAAATAAGTAAAGATAGGATGAGATCAAGTTCAATATTTTAGGAATGGCACTGACAAGACTTTACTGTCTTGAAAATCTTAGCTTCCAATTACAGAAACAGACATTTCCTGGTCCTTTTTCAACAACTCTTTCTCTGTATCCCTAAAAAAAAAAAACCAACTCTGAAAACTCATTGCCAGTTTGAATTTACATATGGGTGAGATGGGAGGTTAGCAAGATGAACAGAGATGTATAGATGAGAGCAGCGATTAAACCAAAAGTTGACAGAAACTGGTGAAAGAGAATGCCTCAAAGAGTTGCTGAGAGTTAAGTTAATTGAATGTGGCTGGAACGATCAGTTGAAGGCACACTGTAAAGAGGTAATTAAAGAAAAATGACTAGAACACATTACTGCTGATGACTTGGTGGTTGAAATGACTCCAAAGGCCAGAGCTCGGGCACCTGGCAGTGTAAAGAAGGAACTCCTACAAAGAATAAAACATTCCTTGCTCAGCATGCCAACCTTTAAGATCAAATTAGATTGTGTTGTTCTGTGGTTTTATTTCTGAAAATGAAACTTGCCATAAATTAGAAATCAACTTCCCCAAACAAACTCCTTTTACGAATGATGGTACGCAGTTTTCAGTAGTGATGTATTCACTGTATTGATTTTTTCCCTAAATGTGTTATTTTAATAAATATCTCATGAATGAGTTTGAAAAATAAAACAAGTAAAGACAGGCTTATGAGAAACAAGACATGAAATCTAGAACTAAAACAAACAAGAAAAACATAAGCACTGTTTTGTTTTTGTTAAGAATCATTAGTAAATTCACGTTCAACATGAAATTAGTAACTGGAGTATATAGTGTGATGGATTGAATTGTATACAACAGTTTGGACGTGTTTCTTGGCCTTGGTTGGATTCTGGTGGGTATGGACCCAAGGTTAGTAAAATCTCTTTAAGATTTTACCTCAGTTAAGGTGTGGCCCAAATGAACCAGGTTGGGCTTTAATCTGGGTAACTGTAGTCCTTTATAAGCAGAGTGAAAGTCAGAGACAGAATGTACGGGGAGAAGCCAGTAGCTAGAATTCAAGGAAACTGGAAGAGAAAGAAGATGCTGCCATGTGCATGGCCGTGTCACAGAAAAGCCAAGGAACCTGAAAGATTGCCAACTTAAGTTGGAAGATAACGACCACAGGAAGAAGACAGCCTTTTAGCTTCTGAAACCATCAGCCAATAAACCCCTGTTGTTAAGCCAACCCCATGTATGACGTTTGTTTTAGCAGTTGAGAAGCTAAAACAAACAAGTAAGGAAAATTTGATGTCCATCTTTAAGAAAGTAAGTAAGAGAGATCTTCCTTGTAAAGAACATCTAGGTTAATCCATTTGTTGAAGTAGTTTAAAAAACTTTGTGATTTTCCCAAGGGCACTGAACATACTAAGTAACTTCCTCAAAATAAATCTTAAGAATTTAGTAAACATGGGAGAGCACAGATTGTGTTCAGTAAGACCAAAATAATGGACAAAAATCCCAGGTGGAAAGAATGCCTACGAAAATATGTGAGAAAAAGCGGCTCCAAGTTTTCTGTCAATATCTTTTTCTAAGAAATGAAAAGCAAGGAGCTACAACAAGCTTTATAATACAGTACAAAATAGGATAATCTTGATATCAAATATACAATGAAAACATCTATAACTTCAGAAAAGACTGATTTGCCTTAGGATCCACTGGGAGTTCTAGATGGCACAGATGACCAGGAGAGGGCAGCTCACCACTGCAGCTGAGTAAACTCTGGAGATGTGCTTTTCTTCCTTACTATTAAGGGGATACTCTACCTTACTAACATTTTCCATTTTTAACTAATAAAGAAGTAAAGATATTGCTATTAAAAAATCCTAAACAACTGATAAAGTATAATAGCATAAGCCATTACAACAAATTAGTAAGAAAATTTTTAATAAGCAAACTAGAGCTCAAAATAAGATGTGGCTAAAGTTCCTGCTCGTCTCAGATAAACAGAATATACAAAACTAGCAATTATAACCATTATGATTATTAATTACACTTTCTTTATAGTGCAATGAGCTTTATGTAAATAACTATTCTTTCCGACAATTTATTTACCTTTCAGTTAAATTCTTTACCAAAATAAATTCACAGGTATACAATGAATGAATGGAGTATATATAGATCACACACCAAAGGTTTTAAAAAACAAATCATCTCTTGTACCAAAAGATTTCAAAACCCAGCATTTACTCTTAGATTACTCATATCTTTGAAATATGTTCTCTTTATAATCTGTGTGCTGCAAGTGTAAACTTGAAAATTTCTATTGTCAAAATAAGGATCACAGTGATCAGATAAACCTGCTTTGCTTTCATCAAAAGTATGATAAACAGTAACTTTTCTAATGTTATGAGACTGTAACAAGTGGCATAATTTCTTTCTTTAAGGTTGAAATTTTCTACTCAGGGAACATGGGAGTGAGGTGGGAGTGAAACAATCCTAACACCAGAACCTGGTAGCTTTTTTATCTTTCAAGGGTTCTAGCCCTCATTTATTAAAGAGCTGTGGTTCCTATTAACACAATACTCAGAAGAAAAATGATTGACAAGTCTCTTAATATTTCTTATTTTCACCAGTATATTACTCGCTACTTTGATGTTTACCTTAAATATAATTAGGAGGAAATACCGAAAAAGAAAAATAAATATACTGATTGTATGAATGGTTTAAAGAATTATATAAATATGGAATTTCATTTCCTCACAAGTTTCTGCTTTGAGATTTGAGGCAGACTTCTAAACATTTTTCATGTCATGGTATCCAAAGAAAATGATATTTATATAGCACAATAGGGTATAAAAGGAAGAGGTGGCCTTCAGTCACAGACAACCAGCCCAGAAGTGCCAAATGCCCTAGGACCTGCCTGGCCACTCTGAGGACAGAAAGAATCAGTATCTTGCTCTTCTGTAACTCATTCCTCTCACAGCAAAGGTTGTGGCATATTGGTTAGGAAGTTCTGATTTAAGAATCTTTGGCTAAGGATAAAGGGTGGATCAACCGCAACCCTAGTTCACTGAAGACATTGTTTTACAATATAAGAAGCACACTGTGGGAAGCAAAACAGCAGAGCTGAGATTGATTTCGGGTGCGTATATTGACTCTGACTTCTTTACCTTTTATAGGTACGTTTTCTTCAAATAACCCCCCGTCCATTTTAACAAGGATAAAAGGCATTCTAGTTAGAGAAACTTCCTCTAAAAACAACTGTTGGAGTTATAAAGAAAAAAAAAAAAAAGAAATGGGGCTATAAAAGACATTTTCCTTAGTTTTCTTCTTTAAAAACTCCCTCACATGAGTTTTAAGATAATGGAGGAAAACGATGGTATGAGCAACTGCCCAAATTCTGGTTACCAGCACTGAGGCTCAGTTAGGTTATGTATGAATATAAAATTAATAAAGTCACTAAGAGTCAGAAGTAAATAATGTCATGGTTCTTTACCTTTAACCAAACCAGAAAGGAGATCAGAAATAATAAAACTAAGAGGTAATTAAAAGAAATTAAATAATAAGGCATTGCAAACTAAATCAACACAGTATTGTGAGGGAATAATTTGTCTGAACTTCCATCTCAAAGGCTTGCCTCTTAGAACCCCAGCCTAATTCAGAGAGCTATATAGTTCTGGCTGCTGAGGAGTTCAGCTTCCATAAAATGCCCCTCCCAGAGTAGCAAATCTCCATTAAGAATGTACTACTTTTTAAAACAAACTCAGAGAGCACCTACATGAAAACTACTATGTCTCTACCCCTAAGGATTGTAGAGGCCCCATTAAGGTCAAATGGTTCATCTGAGGGGAAGTCTTGGACAGTTCAATTTAAAGGCAGTTTGACAGCAAACTCTTTAGTACAACTCAATCCGGGGAAGGGCCAGCTTCCCAAGTATGCAGTCAGTCTCACAGGGCCCACTCCCAGAAAGGTCCTATGCTTGGTTTAATGCTCTACTGTCGCCATCTTTCAATTCTTAATAATTTTATCTTTGAACTTGTAGTTTGTAAATGAAGACCAATGGGACAACAAAGCATGAACAGAGGAGATATGCCAGGTGGCAGCATATGCACTAAAAGGTTGGCTTGGCTGCCTGGCTCACATAAGCACACTTGGGGCAGTACATGGCATCACAGCGGCAGCAGCCCCAGGACAGAAGAGGGGCTCTGCATAGCGACCTGTAATGGGAAGCCAGCTTGCCAGTCTATTTGCACAAATGTTAACTCTCCAGCCCGACTGCCAGGGCATCTATGGCAATAAATGAATATGTGACAGAAAGTTACTATCACATAGTAAACTTTGTTAGTAAACTATGCAAAGCAAAACTATGAACATGGACATTAGCATGTTAAGGAGCTACTGACAATTTTTAAATTATTATTTCCCTTGTAATTGAAGATGCAGTGATAGAATGCAAAAATATGCAATTAGAATAACTAACAATTTATGAATCCACTTTTGGTTTTTTGACCTCCACCCTACCCAAGTTAAAGGAAATGGCAGAGGAGATATTAAATGCCATTGTATAAACAAAACGAAATTATGCAAAAGTGATTGCAATAAAGCGTTAAATCTTTTTAGAACAATTATTCTGTAAAAATCACTTGCTTAGATGTACCAAAATTTGTATTTTGAAAGAATTTATCAGAAATCTATCCTAATGTTCTCACAGCCTATAAAATTTTCTTAAGCTTGCATCAGCAGAAAGACTCTTCCCAAAATTAAAAATGATCACAAATTGTTTGTAATCTTGCATTTGCCAAGAGCAACTGATCTTTTTTCGTAATTACATCAACTGAAAATGAAGTTGATGAAAAATTAATTTTGATGATCTAGTAATGAATTTGCAGAAAAGACAGAAAAATCATGCTCAAGATACCATATAATAAAGTATTATTTATTGTATTAAATAAAATTGTAACACTCAAAATAATATTTTGTAACTTGTTACTTCATGCTGTCATTCATGTATCACTATCATGTTTTATAATTAATATTTCTTAACAGGAAAAATTTTAAATGTTAGTACCTTGAAATCTTTTTATCCCCTGCATTTTATACAAGAGGTTTCACATTTTCATTTTGCTCTGTGTCCCATAAATTATGCAACCAACCCTCACTCTAATAGGCTAAAAAGTCAACAGTTATTTCTTCTCAACATCTGGCTGTTGTCTTACAAACATTCTCTACTTCTTGAGGACCAACCTTAAACATCCATGCCATGCCTGTTTCGTATGTGACTAAATCTCTGGCCACCTTGCTGTATTCTAACTTCTGTGCTGTAATTACCAAGCCTGTAATCTTGATTTTGGGGGTTGGGTTTTTAAAACAACTACTTTATTCATTTCTCCGCAACTTCTCCAAATTGTTAACAAAAAACCCAATGTTAACCCCACAGAATAATCTTGAATTAATTTCTCTTTACCCCTAAATTCAGTCATCCTAGACAAGTCCTCATAACCTTCCAAAGGGAAGAGATATCTTACATCACAACCTTTCGTCCGATCCTCAAAAAACCCTGCAAGCCTGGCAGAGCAAGTTCTGATGTCAAATCGTTCTATTTTTGCAACTAAAAAGGCTGAGAAGCAAAAAAGTAAAGTACACTGCTTAAAATCAGGGTGAAAGCAAACTGCTCAAAGCTAAGGAGAGGGGGTCTGATCAGAGGTGAAGAAATCATGATATTTGGTTTCTTCACCTCTGAAACCAAGTCCTCCAATCTGTAACAAAACTTTCATCAGGTCAATCTCTCATCCAAGATCTTTTGTGGTTAACTACTGCCTAAGAATATAAACCAAACTCCTAAACTTAACATTCAAGGACAATCCCTCCAATTGGGTATTTTTTTTTTGTGCTGTATGGCGGGAGTCACATTTCATTCTTTTTCCATGTGAGTATCCCCTTACTGCAGCACCATTTGTTGACTTTTTGTTTTTGTTTGCTTGCTTGCTTGGTTTTTCTTTTGTTTTTTGGGGGAAGTGCATGGGCTGGGAATCGAACCCCAGTCTCCTGCATGGCAGGACAGAATTCTACCACTGAACTCTGCACTCCCCCAATTAGGTTTTTTTTTTTTTTTCTACCAGTACACGTAAGAGTTTAGGTATTCCAAGAGTTGATCCCCCAATTAGGTTTTAATCTATATTATAAACCTTAACTCCTATTACTTCTACACAATTCTCCATTTCAGGTTCACATTACTAGATCCTTCCTCTGCTTTGCTAACTTAAATTTCTGTCCATGCCTTAAGGCCCAACTCAAATGGCATCTCCCTCAGAATATCTTCCTTGATTCTTACAGGCCAATAAGCAACCTAATTTATTCCTTTGAATTTCCAAAGAATTTTATCTGTACTGCTATACAGCATATGCCCCACTCTTACCTTAAAGCATATCCTCATAGCACATAGCAATGAATCAATATCTCATTTGGCCTTCAAGACTCAGCTGGTCTCACTCAGCCCTTATTATCTACAATGTGCTGGCACCATGATAAATGTTGTAAAGGCAAAGATATGAAAACCCAGAGACTCAGGATTGGCACATGCATATATAGCTGTTCCTTCTCCAAGCCCCACTAAATTAAAAGTAAAGGGATTTTTTTTTTGTTTATTTGTAAAGACATAAACCCAGGAAGAACAGAGAGAAAGGAGAAGAGACAGTAGCAACAATATTTTGGAAGACTGTGAGCAGACAAACAAGGATTAAATGAACTAGCAGACCAGAAAAATATTAACTAAGCAGGTAGCTTAGAATTAAGTATATAAACACTACAGAATCCCCATATGTTTTGGAATTGGCTATACCAGGTACTTCTGAAGTGGGGGAGGATATGCTGAAATTCCTTTTAAAGAATCAAGTCTCTTCCAAGTTACTCTTGCCACTCCATGCAACTGGGTGGCTGCTTTTAATCCACCCTGGCAAATGACCTGGAAGTTTTTCTGGAAAGAGTAAATATAACAGAAAGCTCTAAAACTGGGGTATACCAGGCGCAGCGGGGGACAGAGGTATCAAACAGAAACAAAAGGATTATTTGGGTGGAAACACACGTGCGCACAAACACACACACACACACACACACACACATACACAATACAGGATGCTGGAATTCACAGCTCTCTTCCCCTACTTGACTCTCAGAACACTTGCAACCAGGCCATTCTCCTCCAGGGAGAAGATCCGAATACTCTTTTTCTCTTTTCAAAGGAATCTAACTGGTCTTAGAATAAAGTCCTAAAGATAACACGATAGGTTTCCCCTTGAAAAATGACACACCTAAACTTCCCTAGAAGAAGGTCATATTGAGAAGCATCTCCAATACAGAAGCTCTGAGCACTCAATCTGTTTTTTGTCCCTTACTTTTAATCCTTTGCATGCAATACACATAAACTAGGGGTTATCAAATACCTGATGAAAGCCTGATAAAATGAAATATATGATAAAATGAAGAAGACTAAAATAAGCAGAACCAGAAAAAGCAATGTGGAGGAAACAGATTATTCAAATATAAGAAACATTAAAATGAAGTTATCATGAATATCTTCAAGATAAAATACTGCACCTATAAATTATAAGTAATATGTCTCCAAAGTTATCAACTGTCTTGTTTTTCAACTTAATTTGCTATATGCTTATCACTAAATCAACCTAAAATTCTTTTTCCTTTACCTAAATCTCCTTTCTAAGATTCCCCAATATACATACATCCAGGACATTACTGGAGATGAGATTTTCTACAAAAGATTAGAAATTCTACAAGAGATCCAGTATTTCTTTTCTGCTTAACTGAGCCAGAATTGGTTTCAAGTGCTTGTAACTATGAACACTGTACAGTTAGCTTTGCTAACCCAGCCCATTTTACCCATTACTGCTTGCACTTTGCAGATCCTACTGTAATTTTGTTTTTTATAAACCTCTTTCCCAATATAAACTTTCATATAATTTGTCAAATGCTAAAATAATTATTACTGATGTCATTATCAATACGCTAAAATTTGCAAACAGCAAACACTAGTTATAGATACTAATTTACTTGGCAAGAAATAGATGGAGGCATTCATTACTTTTTATTTGAATTGCGCTGTGAGTAGCTGATAAAACTGTACTTACAGAAGGTTATCAGTTCTCAATTTTTTTATTTCAGGACCCCTTTACACTCTTAAAAATTACTGAACTGCAAAAAAAAAAAACTTATTGAGATCCCCAAAGAAACTCCAAGTGGATTATATTAATACCTACTATATTAGACTTTAAAACTGAAAATATTTTAAGTAGTTAACTCATTTTAAAAGGATAAATAATAAATAAACTCATTATATTAACATAAATAACACTTTCATGAAAATAACTACATTTTCCAAAACAAAAGCTAATTAATGAGCAGCACAGTTCTGTAATTTCAAAAAGCTTTTATTGTCTGGCTTAATAGAAAACAGTGATTCTACTATCTAGTTCTGCATTCAATCTGATACATTGTTTTGGATGAAGAATATGAAGAAAATCTGGCCTCACAAAGACAGTTAGAAAAGGGAAATAGTATTTTAAGTCTTTTAAGATAACTGTAGATATTGCTCTTTGATATTACACCAAAACTCAACAAGTAGTAGTTGCTTAAAGATTAATAGAGTACAATTTGAAATCGGCTTATCTTGCACTTTGAATGTATCTAGCATTTTGCAATATCATGTGTTGGTCATAGAGAAAATACTGGTTCACTGAGATATGCAGATATTCCACAGGATGGTACATCTCATTATATATTATTAAAAAAAAAACTCACATTCCTTAATATTAACATTGTTTTCAGTAGAAAAGGCTTTTATATATTGGAAAGCTGTCATTCTCACAGTGACAGATACAATTTTCCCCAAATTCTAATTTTTGCTCAAAAGCTCTTAATATTGGCAACAGATATTGCTAGTTTTTTTTTTTTGAGGTGACAAGTTTATTTTGTTCATTTCAAGAAAATGTCTGCCAAATATCCAAGTCTGAAAAACCACAGTTGATCTTTCAGTAAAAATGGCGTAACATGAAAAAAGTGTCTAGAGAATTCAGTTTACAACTTAAACTGCACAAGTGCTTTTACCTTGAGACAATCATCATACTTCACTATACGGCATCAATGTACTTCCCATTTCAGAGAATATTAAAAAGGCATGTAATGAAGGAATGAAATGTGATAAAATTAATTCTTTAATCGCTTCATCAAAAACAGTCTGAAGTGAGGCTAGAAAAAACAAACAAAAACAACAACTAATATATAGAAATAAAGACTATAACTACTATTATAGTACACTTTCATGCCACTGCCTCAATTTTTTACTCACCATTGCTTTTGCAGCATCAGATCAAATGTCACACAGCGAAAAAGGCAACTATCTTCTTAGCATTATTATGAAAATAGAGTTGACCTCAAAGGAACTTAGTGATGCCCAGGAATGATGACTACAATAATTTGTAAATGCTGCTGACTCATGAATCTGAATAGCATGTTTCACAAGGAAACTTGTTTGGAAGTTAGTGAATAAATCTAGTCAGCACTGGCATCTTACCATAGAAGTTGTAAATAATAAAAACATTTTCTTCGTGAAAAACTTATTCTTATTAAAAAGTCATCTGCTATCTATTTAAAATACACCCCCACTACCCCCAATAATTCCTATCCTTTTTCTTTGTTTTCTCTCAGCTCTTATAATCAAAAGTATTATATATTCCTAAGGTCTATGGTAGGTGTTCAATGAATATTTAGTTGACTGAATAAATGAAAGTAAAAAATAAATAAATAAAAAGTCATCTGCTACATAGTTTTTTGTTTTTTTTTTTTTAATTTGCATATGGGCAGGAGGCACCAGGGATCGAACTGCAGACCTCCAGCACGGCAGGTCGGAGCTCTGCCTGCTGAGCCAGGGCAGCCGCCCTGCTACATAGTTTTGATAGTTAATCAAATGGTATTTAAGGTACTGTTTAATATTTAGAATACAAGTAACTCAGATATCTGTATTTATAGATTTTTTCCTTCCTTGCTTTAATTTTAAACTGGTTTATGAAACATATTGTACAAACAGACTTTATGATGGTTAGATATATTTTTAAATATACCTATGGATAAGCTAACCAAGATATCCATTCTAGGTGGTTAAGATTTCCATATGTTAATTGCAAAAATATTTGTATCTTCATATTTTCCTGAAATAAGGAAAACATTTAGTAACATAGGTCATTACTACAGCAATGCAGATATTTGTAAGAACTTTCTACCTGATATTCTGAGAACATTCAGTTTTGACAGCCAATCAAATGGTATCTAAGTTAGTTTTTAATACTTTGTATTTAAGAACTTTGCTATCCAATATGTAGATTTTTTTCCTTGTTGCCTTAATTTTATTTTATTTATTTATTTTTTTTACATGGGCAGGTACCGGGAATCGAACCCAGGTCCTCTGGCATTGCAGGCAAGCATTCCTGTCTGCTGAGCCACCGTGGCCACCCGTTGCCTTAATTTTAAATTTATTTGTGAAACTTACTGTGCAAACACCAGGCTTTACAATGATTATATGGATACTTTATTTAAATGTGCCTATGGTTAAGCTAACTAAGATATCCACTGTCGGTGGTTCTAACTATATTGTTTGCTTTCTTAAATTAAAAAATATGTAAAAAAAAAAAAAAGGTCACCTGCTAGACTTGATCTGAACAAGTTAATTAAAAATACTTGTTGAAGAGGTGATGCTGGAGTTATACAGTGAGTTTGAGTGCTGAATCATTATACTGATATTTATTTATTATTTCTAGCTGCTCCAGTACCTTAGAGAAGCTAGAAATAAAAACCTAAAATTGTGGAATTGTAACCCATACCAAACCCTGAAATCTGTTCTATAACTATGTTGTGATGTACTTTGAAATGTATTGCTTTTGTGGATATATATTATTAAAAGAGGAGTATAACAGAGAAGACAGGATTTAATAAATGAGTATGACTGCTGAATCATTATATTGATATTTTTGTTGGTCTCCCAGTGTCTTAGAGCAGCTAGAAGAAGAATGAAAAATGTGGAATTGTAACCCATACCAAACTTTAAAATCTGGTCTATATCTACTTGTTAAAATGTACTTGGAAATTTATTGCTTTTTTTGTTTATATGTTGTATTTCACATATTAAAAAAAGTTTAAAAAAATACTTGTTGAAAGGAAATGTATGTAATAATGATGGACATTAGTTTGGGATTTTGGAAAGATATCAGGACACGACCTCAGAGTGGTAAGAATATTTCTCTGGACAAAGAAGCTCACTTGTTCATTCTTCTATTCCTTGTATTCTGGAACTAAGCTGTTATCTAATCCTACCTGGATGAAATGAATAAAGACAAAGAGCTAAAACCACATGATACATAATCAATATACATTCCAAAGGGCAGAATGGAGTACTACCATGCTCATCCATTAATATCTATTCAATTATTTATAATCTGTCTTCCCTGAAGTGGCTGAATTCAACGCCCAATGTTGGCAAGTACCAAAATATAAACTTAGCAGCAGTGTACTGACACAAGCTATAGGGCAGCAGGGGAGGCAATGTTAGTAGTACTAGTGATTACAAACATCATTCATATGCATGTCATACTCTACAGTTTAAGAAGCACTTTAATGTTCTTTACCTAATTTCAAGTACAAAACAATTCTTGATATTGGTAGGGGTACTGCCTATTAAGTTCAAGATAAGTAATAATCTCAAATACTTGAGGGCTTAAACCCAAACCTTTTTTACAGTATTCTTTCCTAGATTCTATCATTTGAAACTCTCTACTCACGATCATTTCCCCATTTCTTTTGAAAAACAACCAATGTCTATCATGATGAGTCCGGGATCCTAAAATTCCCTTCTGAATCTTCCCATACAATATTAAAACTAGCAACAAAAACCATTTGTAAATGTCACAATTCTTTGAAGTTCAGCAACAAAGACAGAATTTCCCATTAAAGAAAACCAATTTTCAAAATCATTGACTTGAGTGAAAATTCATTTAGTATATGAGCACCTATTAATGGTAGTTATTGACACTGAATATTGTTCACGTTGAGAAAAACTTGCCAGTTTTTGAAAAGATGGTGTTCACTATAATGAATAAACCACTATTATTCTGGTTGTATGTTCTTACTGTAACTCGCATATGCCTAAAGTTTTAGGGAATATGCCGATTATATTATATTGACACATAGCTCATTAATAAGTTATGCTATAAATTCCAATAGTATTCATTTATTACTATTACTCACACAATAAAAGACTTTTTAAAAAGTGAGGCGTTGATTCATATTTTAGTATAGTTTGAACAATCAGCAAAACACAAACTATTTTTCTGGCACCTGATTTCCAGCCTAAAGCTATAAGTGAATATATAATGACTCAACTTACACTTTTTAAAATATGTTGATAGGAAAATTCAATTTCATAAACAGCTCACTTTTAAAAAAATCAAGTTTAAGCTATATCAAGGAAGGTATTATCTATACCAATGAGCCTTAAAAGCAATTTTACTTTTAATCTTTGCTGAGATAGCTTCTAATAGTTACTTAATATTTCCTTTCATATTCATGTCAAGTTTTGTCAATTCAATATAAATTTTTGAGGTCAATCTTCCGTCCTACTATATAAATTTTACTATCACATACATATATATAGCTAATTTAAATGAAAATATAGAGAATAGAAATTTTAAATTTGTTCTTTCATTCTTCAAGCTAATTCAGTTTACCATGTGATGTGTTCAATGAAATCTATATCATGTACACATATAAAGAACAAAAACTAAACCACAGTATAAAAGTGATGAAGGGATATAAACTTTAATTTCAGTAAATGTCTTTGATTTAATGGGGTTTGTTAAAAAAAGCAATAAACCTTGCTATAACTCTGCCATCTTTATTCATAAATTCTGGAAAACCAACCACTACCATAAGTGATACAAACTAATAGACATGTTTTTTCACAAGTCTTACATACAATCATACTATGATTTTTTCAAATGAACTATGATAATAAAAGTCAGTCACTACTCTTCATATCTTTTTCAGGAGATAAAAAAAATCACATTCTGTGTTGACTTTTAATAACATAAAAGTTGAATTTCCCAATGAAATGCTTTGTCACCATATCTACAGACATCCTGAAATTCCTCCTTTGCCTTATGCTTATGGACATCAGCATGCTAGTTCTACATTTCACTAGCTTCACACATTTTTGTGACAAATGCTTTTACCATGGAAGTGACTGTAAGTTGTCTATATTAAGTGTATATTAAGAAGTAAACAGCTTTAGTTTAACATCAGTTTGAGATTTTTCTGCAAAAGTCTAAAATTAATTTAGAGTCTGATCATTTAAACAGGAGTATTAAAGACTTTTTTTTTTAAAACGACTCTACTTCTAAATATAACAGACTAAAATGTAACAGACTAATAAAAGCATTGTTCTTTTAATGCAAGATAATTCTATTGGTGATTATCAGCTCTCAAACACCTGAGTTGGTATTACAATATGGCACTATGTTCATCTTCAAACAGGTGGGTAAAAGGTTTTAAGTCAAAATCACCTTTGGGTGGCATAACGCTAATTTAAATTGGGTTGACTGGTAATTTAAGATAAAACAATTATTTTCAAGCCATTATCACCTCACCTTGAATATTACAGCTCAAATTTCACCCTTATATCAGATAGAAATTTCTATGCTTTTTCCTGTAGTGACTGCATGAGACTACTGTATTTACATTTTGTATGTGAATATAAGTGAATTCTTAAAATATGCAAATGACAAAAGAAAGGCTGAAATTTAAAAAATTCCAAAACTGGCTACTAAAATCATGTTCGGAGTATATTAAATTAAGACCAATGATTGTTATGCTACTTGGCTCTGGTTCATTTGGGATGCATATTTTTACTTTTGCCTTAGGCAAAAAATTAAAAATAGATTTCATAAATATTTGGTGGCTTTTGGTTACAACATTTCATGCAAGATTATCTACCACTTTCAAATAAATACCTTAAATTATTCTTTAGTAAGTTTTTTAGCATTTCCAAGAGGACAGAGAAACTGTCCATTTTGGGATATACTAGGGCAGTTTCAGAACAATGAAAAATCAGTGTCTTCTCCAAATGAGAAATATTAGATCCCATTTTCATAAATTCAATTGATTCACAAAAATTTACACTAGCTGGTATAATTTATTCTAAAGTATAACGTCTATAATAGATATATTAAATAACTTATGCTTTAAGAAGCAGAATTTTAAAAACTATAAATATAAATGAATCTATGTTTTATGTACTAAAAAGGGCAGGGCAAAAACAAAGAGAAGAAAACAGAAAAATTAAATTAAAAACACTAATGTAAGCAAATACTGCTTCCCTATGAACATCAAGATGCCAAGGGACCCAATACAATCCTCAGTCTAACATTTTCAATGGCACAGACTAGTGATCACACGATACTGGTGATACTCTCTAGTTACCCCTGGCAACCTTTCTCAACTGTAACGATGCTACCCTACAATAGCTTTCACTGGGCAGCTTTCTCTTCACTTAGCTGAATGCTCTGGGACCATCTGCGTCGGCAAGCATAAAAGGCCAGCCTGCCTGTGGGCCCGTCACTCTGAACACCACCTCTCTGACCCTGATTAAATACAACTTTCAATCCTTTTTGTCCTCCCTGTTGACTTCTCCTATTAAGGGAGCCCTTTGACAAAGAAAGCGGAAGAGTGGACTAACTGCCCCCAAGAAAGGTGATGTCTGATACTGCTCAACACAAGGATTAGCAAGCCAATACATAACAAAAGCAAGTTTGGGGGGAGGGGAGAGGAAAAGGAAAAAAATGGTTTTAGCCAGAGCTTTGACTAATTCAGTAGGTACACAATTCAACAAATAGCTATACAAGAGGCCTTCTTTAAAAGAAATAACTACAGCAGAACAATAATTTGGAGAGATATCTTTCAACATCTTGACATAAGGCCATGACTTTGGCAAAAACACTAGATATTTGTTTTCTACTTGATTTTTAACTAGAGAAGAAACTTATAGTTAAGGTCAGAAAAGATGATGTAAAAAATAAACAAAAACTGTAAAGAACTACATTAAGGTAACATCTCTTGAGAAAACAAGGTAGTTTTGCTTGTTAAAAACATAATAAACTGACATTTGAGTTTTTATATAAGTATTTAAAGAACGGTGAAAAAAATTCCAAAGTTGTTATAAAGAATCATTTTTGTAGCTTATCATACTTAGATGGAGGGAACTTCAATTTAAAAGGAACTGGCTTCACAATATGAAGTGCCTTAATATAAAGAAATCACTTAAAAAATTTCTAGGCTTGTGAGTATGATCTAGTTCCTTAAGGTAGTCAGAACCCAACAATAGGGTAGCAACTCGAATTTACCACCTTCAATAATATTCCCACAAAGACGAAGTAAGTCGTAACCCTTCCTGCCCTCAGATGAACCCAACTAATAACACAAGGGTACTGATGATTTGATCAACAAGGCAACTGAATAATGTAACCATATAACATGTCTTGAAATGTTAAAATTTTAACAAAAAATTAAGGAATCCGTTCAAGTCTACTTAGACATGTAGCAGATAAGTCAAATAAGAGAGAGAGTGAAAAAGGGCTAGGATGCAGGGGCCTTAAGTCCTAAAACTGCCCTCACACCCTAAGGAGGATGCCACAAATACTAAAACCATTATGTGGTAAGGACTGTGCTAGGCTCTTTGAAAGAATTTACCTCATTGAATTTTCACAGTAATCCTAATGAGGAAAGAAAGTTTTAAATGAAGAAGACTGGCTAATTTTGAGGATGAGTAATTTCAACAAGGCTGCACTGTTAGAAGAACAGGGATTGGATTCTATCTGTTTATCTCCAAAGCCCATCCATGTTTCTTCTACAACACCACGTTGTCTTTCCAGGAGTTTAAGTAAGAAGAGGAGTGATACCATCATTTTACTTCGAGGCACAGGACTTGGTAAATACAGTAGACCCACATTTTACACATCCCTGACTATGCTGCAGTCCAAGACGGCAACAGAAAAACAATGCAATACTTGAGCAATCATATGACTGGAGGGTGACATTTGAGTTGATGATCAGAGTGCTGAATATGTAAATTTTATAAACAGAAACATTTCTACTCTGCTGGGAACAATTTCTTATACCTGGACTTCCTGGTTTACTGGGTATGGAAACTGGTTCCAAAATAGAAAGAGGTTAAATTTTATGCTTGGAACAGAGGCTGGGGTCAGGGAAAGAGAATTATTAAAAATGTGACCCAGAGCAGGATCCAGATACCACAGTGGAAAGAGGTTACTATTTCCCTTTCTCAAGTTCTCTATTATCCTGAACAGTTCCCACTATGCCTAACATATTGTCCTACAACGATGAGGTCTTAGTACCAACTTAGCTGAAAGGTCCAGGGATTGTGCTCCTCCTCAAGGTGTTACTCTACCAACCAAATATTTCAGGGCAATTTTCTGAAATGATGAGTCGAGTGACCCAGTTCAATATTGGGATCAAATTATAACTGTTTGGATAGGTAACAGAAAATAAATTCACAATCCTCTTCCTCATCATTATTGCTATTTGCTCTTAATGAGCACATGCCTTCTATGTATATATAGCAGACCTTGGAGAGGAAAAGTAAATAGTTCTCCCTTTGAAGCTTTATACTACAGAAGGAAATGTAGGGTAGAAACAAACGAAAAATCAAAAAGGCAGATAATTTAAAGAAAGGCATATATTACAATATAACAAAAGTTACACAAGCCCAGTGAAGGGCAAAACTGGGGGTGGGAAAGGGATCTGCTATAAACAAATGGGCAGCTCAACTACAGTACAAAGAGTCACCGAGGGATTGAACAAATCAGAGCTAAAGTGTATTCTTTAGGCATCAGTGAACCACTGAAGTAGGAGAAAACATATTCAACACATTCAGGCAATGTTTCAAAACATTACCTATGATAAACGGAGAAACAGAATGGTAATACAGATAACAGACCACATCCTCACAAAGATGATACTCAAATATCTTTGATATAAATCTTTTTTTGAATTTCTGATTCATATTCTTTATTAAACACTCATAGAATAATTTCACATGAACATTAATGGTAAGATGGCTCCACTATTTATTAGCTATATAGTCCAAAGTTCAGAAAATAGTTTGTCTAAATTCAAATAGTGTTAGCATTACCATAATTCCAATAAAAGTATGACAGTAAAGAAAAAAAAAAAGCCATGACATGGAAGATTCACATTAACAAATGTCCAGTATGAGAGACAGAAACTTGGTTGATTTAATGATCCACCTCTTCCTGCTACCACCATTAAAAAAAGGAGATGCATAGGAGATTGGTGATGGAGACCTGGTGGAAGGAATGAAAAGACCAAGAAAACTAAGGGAAAGAATAATATTCAAGGTTATGGGCAGACTATATCCTATAACAAAGAAAGCAAAGAAGGTAAGATATGTACACAAATAACTAAAATAATATTTACAAGGAATACCTACATTAAAGAAAATTAGAAGCTGCTATAAGAATTTAGATCATTATTTGTTGGAATATTTAGGGAAACCTTCATAAGGTATCAGTCAAGCTGGCTTTGAAAGCTGGTTGTCTTGAATTCTGGCAGACTGAGATCAGACAAGGCATTCCAGGTAGAGATCAATGACTGGAAAAGCAGTATAGTTTGAAAAGTATTCAGTACATGGCTACAATCTAGCATTCATAATATTAAGCTTTTACTTGAATTATGACATGACTGCTAATTTTATCATGATGTTTTGTTAATGTCATATGAAGGTGTCTGACAGTGTCTAGCTATATGCAGCAAGTATCCAATAAAGCCTTATTTCTCTTTCCAAGTGGCTTATTAGTATCTAGAAGTATTTCTCCCAACCAGAGATCCCTGGCTCTTCAACACTTTTATTGGTAGGAAATGTGGATTAATTGCAGTAGCAAAGTCTACAAGAGTGTAAAATCACATAAGAATGATGTAACCTTTCAAACAACGTAGGAGTCCTACTGAAATACTCCAGGTAGGAAAATAATTCTTAACTGCAATAACATTCTATTAATTTTTTTTAACTTTTTTGTTAAATTGTGAAATATAACATATATACAAAAAAGCAATAAATTTCCAAGTACATTTTAACAAGTAGTTATAAAACAGATATTAAAGTTTGGTATGGATTATAGTCTCATAATTTTTTGGTTACTCTTCTAGCTGCTCCCAGACACTGGAGATCATATTTTATTAATTTTAAATGTTAATTTGAAATTTAAAATTATTTTAACTTGTTAAATGATTACATATCTTGAGGCAGGGTGGCATAATAGGAAAAGCACTGGATACAGAACAAGTTACATGCCCTTTTTGAACCTAATTCCTCAAACACAAATTGGGTTAATATCTGAGATTACTGTAAGAAGATATATGAAAGTACTTCAATCTTTATTTTATTTTATTTTTCACATGGGCAGACACTGGGAAACAAACCCAGGTCTCCGGCATGGCAGCCGAGAACTCTGCCTGCTGAGCCACCATGGCCCAAAAGTACTTAAATCTTAAAGCACTGCACAAATATATCCTGGTTTATATATATATATATATCCATACTCTCATTTTTGCTGGCTTATATACATCAGAATACTAAAAGCTCTATTTTTAGTAGATTCATATTTGGAGAAGAATTGAGAAACAACAGTTTTGTTTTCTTAAAAAAACTGTAGATTTTAAAGAACACCTAGGGCGTTATATAAGATTTTACAATGGTTCCATGTACTAGGGTAACTTTCCAGAAACCTGCAACCTCCATATGGGTCCCTGGACCAGTTAAGTCCTGAAATGCAGAGGGACCAGCCTCTCCAGAACATCAACTAGTCCCATCCTCCTATTCCATATTAGCAACAGTCCCTTCCAACATGAAAAAGTTAGAATGGGCATAGCCCAAATACCCCTAAAGAGTAGAAGAAAGACCAAAGGTGATGGTGGAGTTATACAGAGAAGGTAGGGTTTAACAAACGAGTATGACTGCTGAATCATTACATTGCTATTTCCTTTACTCTCCAGTATCTCAGAGCAGCTAGAAGTAAAAACCTAAAATTGTGGAACTGTAACCCATACCAAACTCTGAAATCTGTTCTACAACTAATTGTTGCAATGCGCTTTGAAATTTTTTGTTTTGTATATATGCCATTTTTCACAAAAAAGAGCTGATTGTGATTTAAAAAAAAGTATGGTTATATTCTTGAAAATAGAAACAGCACAAATACCACATCATCATTATTCCCATTTCTCCAAATTTGCTAAATAAACAGGCTGTATGTTATTTTATTAAATTTTAAGTAAAAAATAAATTAAAAATTGCAGTATTCCTCATTCTTATGACCTGTTGTCAAGTGAAGTGATGAAGAAAATTTGAAATATCTTGTTTCCAAATTTAATTTTTATCAAACTAAGCCAACTGCTTTGATGTCTTAAGGCCTTTAACTGCCACCTTAGAAATAATAATTTTCAGAAATAGTACACCATATTGGTGCAGATACCACCACTACACCTAGAACAGAGCCAGGCACATAATAGGCATCTAAATTTTTAATAAATTCAATGAATAAAAAATGGTTTATTTCCAAAGTACACTTAAATACAGTCATGTCATCCATCCTTAAAAGGTTCACAATAGCAAGTTGTTTTCCTGTCCCAAATGATGGTCCCCACTGGTCAACAGATGTTACTATACCATGTTGGCAATGTACTTTAGTCAATGCACTCTCTATTACATTAAATGATATATTTGTACAGCATATTAAATATTTCACAACATGTTTACATCTGTCTTCTATATCCCCACAGAAATGTAAGGAATTGGGTAACAAAAGCATCATTATATGGTGATGCTGAAGATGAAGAAGCTGAGGTACCGAGAGTGAAAATTATTTGACTAAGGTTATCACCTGTCTCGTGAGCCAAAGAGCCAAATTAACACTTTGTACATCCTGACTTATATAGGGTGTAACTTTTACCACTGTACTTAAATGATAATTTTCCTCTCTGTTCAGTGTTCTCATTTATACTAGCTCCCTAAAGACTCTTGTGGATTTCTGTGGCTTCAGTTAACGTTCTCATGCTGTTAAATCGTCAATCTACCACCCAGCTTGGTTCTCTCTTGAGCTTGGCTCTAGATCTATATATCTCCTTTCTGGATACCTCTAATTAGATAGCTCACAGGCACGTTAAACAAAACTTAATTTATGTTCTTTCCTTTCTCAAACTTGTTCTTCCTCTAGTATTCACCACTTAGGAGAACAGAATGGTAGCATCACCTCTCAACTATTCGCAAAAGAAACTAATGTCTTTACCTTTGTCTTACCTTCACTTGTCCATCCCCTTGCTCTTCTCCATTCTGCTGTCAAACTACCTTTCCTAAATTGTAAATCTATAAATGTTGCTATTTTATTTAATACCTTCTAAAAACCCTAAGAATTTTCTGACCATTCTTATAAAGCACTTCATAATGTGGCCCCAATTTACCACTCTAGGTTGAACTCTATTCTCCATCACCTTTACAACCTATGCTCCAGCCAAACTTAATCATACATAAAGCTTTGAACAAACCAATAGCAGTTAGGCTACATGTTCTCTGAATATATATATCTGAACCCACAACACTCTGCCACTTCCATATCCACCGTTTAGTCTACTTTTACTTATCCTAGTTCTTCAGGTCTTCCTTCAGTTTTCCTCCAAGAAGTCTTATTTGATCTCTCAAAATTGAGTTAGGAGTTCTTCCTATGTACCCCCATGGTGTTCTGTATTTACATCTATCAAGGCATTTTTTACCTTTCTATATTTTAAATATCCATTTACCTTGCTTCCCAGCTAAGACATGAGCTAGTTACCTGAAGGAAATACCATGTTTCTAGTGCTTTAACAGTAGAAACATAGGTAAATCCTCAACAATAATTTGTTGAATTGAATTTGGCTTGCCATTATGTGCTGTGCAAGAAATTATTTGCTCACTTAAATAATTTACAAGTGTATTTTAAATTATAGTTTCAACTGATTACATGTCAAATCCTTTCTTCTGCTTATTTCAACCTGCCAATTTCTAAAAATAGCTACTTTCCCAAAATAACAGAAGCTACATACACTACTGCAGCATTTTGAAGGGAGATTCAAAGGACTGAAAACACTAACTTAAAAAACTGTGTTACTGGCTATTTATATTTAAGTTATTGTGTCAAATATATATTAAAAAAACATTTCTTTACTTTGTATTCATAATCTGGCATGCAATTATTGAATCCAAAAATGATCCTTTTCTTCAAAAAAACTTATTTTAAATTTGATTTTTTGTCCTAAAAACCAAGTTTTCTACAAGAATGCATTCCCAATTTTACACTGTAAAATCAGTGAGAAAACTGGGTTTCATATACCAAGGTTTGCCTTATAGATAACCTTTTCACTTAAGTGAGGAGTATCTATCACGTTTGGTGTGCGTCTTACAGGTAACTTAGCTACTATGAATTACTCAATGGAACAAATGCTTTCTCCTCATTCCTCACTGTCTACTGAAAGAAAAGCAGAAAAATTCAACACTAGTTTCTAATCTATATGAATATATATACGAAAGAAATATAGCGGCCCTCACTGATCATTCATGGCAAAACCCTCATGGCACAGCCACAGCTAACAGAATAAAACATCCTCTGCTCCTTTTTTTTTTTAAGAAAAGAAAAAAGTGAAAATGACAAGACTGGTTGGGTTTTAAGTAGGGAAAAAATTCTCAGCAAAAATAATTTGCTATCATTCATTCCCTCTTGATACATGGCGATTATAAGTCTCTCTCACTTTCCAAAGAAGTTATCATAAATCATAATATTTAAATAAATACATTAAGGATTGCCTTCTAAAAAATTCATATGGATAAGCTATTTTTAAAGTAATCTTTTTATTAAATAAATGCTCTTTTTTATGCAATATATTGAGCTATTTTTAAAAACCATACTGCCTAAAATAAAATACACCTATTATTACATTATGATCTATTCTGTAAAAAATTCAAGTTATTCTAAATAAGATATGTTTCTATTCAAAAACTATGGGCTATGGTATCTTTTTTTACGAAGATATTTCAACACAATGGAAGTTTCTTTCCTTGTAGGTCACTCTACAAGTACGTGGTCTGTACCACAAAGAAGCTCAAGGTATCTGTGCAAAATGGCTAATATAAATAAAGCAAAATGACTAAGATTTTAAGTCAAGCTGAGCAGCAACCAAATAGTACTACAGAGCACCACTGGGAGACAATAGGCATACCCTAAAAATCCTTAAATTAAGGTAAATCCTTATTAGTTAACAGACTGCAAAATGAACACAACAAGAGTCAAGATGCTGCTGTAAGGGAGAAAGTTTGCAGACAAACTATGGCTATTTTCTCATGTCACACAATTATTCTGCAAACTGCTAACATTACACAAAAAATCAGTCTATTGGTATAATTCTCCTTACGAATTAACAAACGCAAATACTGAAAGTCAAACTAGACTAGTAAATGTTAAAGTTCAAAAACCATTTGAACTTTGATCAACATTTAGCTGATACAGTTGTACAGTGAGGATTGCAAAGGATTCAGTAGCCTCTCTGGACAATTTTTGGCTGTTGTTTTCAAATCAATCACGTCTGCAAAGAAATCATACTAATTCCTCTAGCACAAGCCAAAGTGCAGCTTGAATAGTTGTTCCATGGCTTTTTAAGTATGTAGCATGTGCATATACAAACTGTTTTAATTTAACCCTGAATGCATGGATCTTGAACACTGCATGGTACATTTTGTGGCACTTTAATTTACTAATAAACTATAAAATGGTACAGATTTAAAAACTAAGTAAAGGAGGAAGCAATGTTGAATTTCCCTCAAAAATAAATCAATCAATAAGTCCCTTAAAATAGCGAGTAATATTTTGTTAAAAAGGAATGGTCCTGTTAAGGAGTTTCCAAAGCATTTGCAGTCGGCAATATACAATACTGAAATAATTTTATAGTGTTAGACTGGTCAGATGACCTGACAATTTTAAATCAAAACTTTAACAACTTAAAATCTCTTCATAAAATGCTTAAAATTTATAAAGTAGACCTACGACATCAAGATGAAACCAAACATATGAATTATAAATGAATTACTCATTAATTTCTTTAAAAACTGTATTATTTGTATATCGTGAACATAACTTAGAAATAATTCTAAATTTCCCACCATAATCATTCCCTATATTTTGGCTGTTAATCATGATAATTTGAGCCTTTTAGTTCTCTAAAACAAAAGAAATATGCTTTTTACATACTAGATAAATGTACACACATGTCATCCATGATTGCTTTTCTTTCATGATATTACCAAAGGTGAGGGCCAAACTTGTCATTAAATCTGGCTTTCCTTATAATGCAAAATCATTTAGTGTGCTGATTCAATGAATTGGTTTCTGGAGTTCAAATATAATTTCATGCTTTTGTTTAAGCATATGTAAATCTTGTAATTTGAAAGGAATTCTTAACATAAAATTAATATGTAAATGTAAACTATAAATATAAAATACAATTTGGAATAACTCGAGGCACCACGCTCTAGACTTCCATTAATACCTCTGCAACAATTAGAACATGTTTTTAATAAGAACTTCACCATGTCATCCTGTCATCTTGGCTTTATCACATTAATACAAGAAAATGTGCTATCAGGAAGAAGTTTAAAGGCAGTGTCTACACAGAATACAAAATTTGAGTTAAGTACTTTGTATCAAACAGAATGAACAGTCCAAAGAGCAAGAAAAATACACATATAGTGTCCAGGATTGCATGAGCATTCATTCGTTCCTTGGAGAACACTTTCCCAAGTACCATGGAAATCAAAAAGGTGCCCCCTTAGAAACAGCACAGAAATTATAAACTGAAACACAATGGATCCATTTGTAACTCCCTAATCAAAGTAAAAGGTCACATATATGTTTCCATTAACTGTAGATGCTAAAAACTCAATTTGCTTTTGGCATAATTTGTCAGTAATCCAACCAATACAGAATTTGACCTCTGTTTGGAAATTTTAATTGATTGTAGGTAGATTACACTAGAACATTTAAAAAATGTCAGTCTTGTTAAATACTTATATAAATTTCCCTATTTTGGCAGCTAAATATTTGGAATGTAATTGCCCTTTGTACCTATCCTGTAACAAAACCAAACTCAATTATTATCTACTCAGATTTTAAGCATATCTTGATACTTGGGAGAAAAAAATACTAATTAAAAATGAGAAAATCTATCAGGACCGGTAAAATAATATCCAACACCTATTTTACAGAAAAAAAATAGTGCAGTGTTTTAAGAACTAGAATTACATATTTTGAATGATACTAAGCTGACAGCCACTGGCTTAAGGCAGAGCTCTATTGATATTAGCCACCTTCATTAGGTAGTCAGCATCTTATTTATCTAACCCTAGGGTTAAACATTTTATTGCAGTAGTCAATTTGGAAGTTATAAAATTCTTCTGTTAGGGATTGTCATTGAAGGTGGGAGGGAATGCAGCTAAGAAAATCAGTGAAATCTCCAGAATGAGCAGCCTGGCACTTTAGTATCTCACTGGGCACCCAGGAAAGCAATCCTATAGAAAGCAGGTTACCGTTTATGATAGTTGTATTTTCTGTGTTATCTAGAAAAAAACAGGTTTATCCATGCAAAATGGACTGTTTTAGAAGATATTGCTGCTAAAATGAAAGACTTTTCAAAAGGCAAAAGTGATTATTCCAGATGAAATGAGAAGCTCCAGTGTCAACCTTACTTCCTGAATCAGCAAAAATCAAAGCTTTACTCAGAATAGGAAATTGGAGATTTTCTTTTAATTTACATATCTTTTTTGCTGAGTATGTTTTAGCTGAAATATGAGAGAACTTCTGAGAGACAGCACTTCTCATTTCCAAACATGCTTTTTGCTCTGGCATTATAAAATACCAGTACTTGGAACTAAGAATACATCAATTTTACCAGCACCAGTGTAGAATAATCAAGAGTTTAAGTCAGAAATAGCTTTCCAATTGTAGCACTTTGTCATAGTTACTGGCCAGGCCAATACTACACCAAACGTCCAGCTGTAAAGTAAAAATTTTACCTATCATCAGAATATATCTATTTTAATAGCTAAAGGTTTTTCATATTATAAGCAAAATTCCCAAATGAACCTTAAAATGAAAAAGACATCTTTAATTCAGATACTTTACTGTCATGTACACACAATTATTATGTGAATACATCTTTTAATAAAATGAATAAAAGATCCAAGTATGTTAAGAAGTTAAGAAAAATATTAGAAACTAGTCTTAAATAAATAATTTATTTTTAAAACGTGAAAATTTATTTCAACACGTTGAAACTCTGCAATATCTATGTAATATCATTATTAAAAATCTAAAAATGTATCTAAGTTGTTGGCAAATATATATCTCTTGGCTATTTCATCTGAATCTGTATTTTATTTTATATTAAATAAGTTTTTAACCCTAGTTGCATTGCTTTTTCATTAACAACAATAAACAAAAAAAGATGGCCTGTTAGGTAGAACAAATTTTGCTCAACTCCTTCTGTTTTGGAAGGAACTATGTTATCTACCCACCCCAATCTCTACCCTTCCACTATTCTTGCAGCTTGTTTTCTTTTGCCTTAGGAGTTGTGAAGTATGGAATGTGTTTTCTTCCTAAGTAAGGATTCTTTGAAACTAATTTATTCAGTAAGTATAAAAAAATTATCTTTTTGTTTTATTCTGAAGTGACAGGAAATTTTTAAAGATTACTTATTCGTAAGCCTTTTATACATCAATACTTCATTTTCTCTGCCTTTATACAACACTACCAGAATTTTCCTTTAACCATAAATAATAGGTATAAATGGTATTTTCTTTTATTTGCCTTCTAACACACAACTAATTTAACAAACAGTTAAACTTTCATATATTTTGAAATTTGGGTAATTGTTCTTAAATTGAGTAAAACAAACTTTGTGTCTTTGAAATATATAAATTGAATATTCTGGAAAGCAAAAAGTATACTGAATTATCATAACTGTGAGAAAACAGACAGGACCTGAATAGCCATCAACTATACACCATGTATGGAATGTTTGTATGATAGCATTTATCAATAAAAAAAAAAAAAAAAGAATATGGGACCTTTTGGTATTTGAGCCACCATTCCTCTTTTACCAACCTTGTGAGTATTCCAAATTTATTGCACAGTTTGGAGTTAAACTCACCTGCTCCCCTAGATCTCCCAACGAACAGAAAAGGGGGAGAAAAAAAAAGAAATATCATGGGAAAAGTTTGGTTTAAGTGGAGTTTGTAAAGACCTTTCTAGTTACATAATGAGTTACCTACAACAAAAAACACATACACTGTAAGACATATTAGGCCCCAAACTTCATAATCTCCTCACTGTCTTCCAATGATGAGGAAATTAAAACTCAGGGTTGATGTTGATCACTGTTCTAATAATTGATTTTATATATATTATTCATATCTCATTTGTCACATAAATACCTGGACAGCTTACATTTAAAAATAATTATTAGTTTAAACCTACTAGATCCTGCAGTCTCAAAACAGAACTGAAAAATGCACTCCTGCTATTCCACAGTGCTGGAAGTAACATATGTGCTCTTTCTACTTTTATATCCAGGGCAATTGTCAAACATTTTTTTCTTCTTTATTTTAATGTCTGCAAGCCAGATCTGAATGGATCCCATAGATTTTCCTTCTATATGATAAAAAAAAAAAACAATTAAAAAGTCTTCATTTAAAACTTTCGTAAACAAATCTCACCCTGAACTAATGCCCGGATGAAGCACAATGCAGTCACAACAGGCTATCCCCAAACAGAGTTATGTAATACACATCATGGTTATATAATGTAGACAACCAACTTCACTCAAATTCTAAAGAGTTCTAACAAGCCAATTTTCTCAAACCATTCTGTGATGAAACATAACTTTTTTAATACTGTACAGAGGCTGAGGGATGGCCAATAATAAAAAGCAGCCTAGCCTTACAACTGGTTTTCCTACAGCTGAAATAAATTGCCTGTTTTCTATGGCAGCATCCATGCTTAAAGCATTCCCTCTTGCCTTTGTTCAGCTTTTTTGCTAGCACCCAAGTGCTTCTTTTCGTTTAGCCTAGTAAAAAGCCTAAGGACTAGTAACATAAGAGCCATCAAGGTCTACAGGGTAGATGAACAAACCAACAAAGCAACATACCAGGGCAAAGAACAAAGGCATTACAATACAAATATAATCCCAACAAAAGAAAAGTCTATACAAAACAGTCATAATTATGAAAAATAGTAAACACTGAGGGTGCCAAGAATGGCTGCTTTGCTTTATATAAATATTTAGATAATGTTCTTTTTAATAAGAGTTGAAATCCTAGACATTAAGTAATTTTCAAATTCTAGTGAACTACGTGCTGCAGCACACAATAACACGATGACCTATTAATAGCAATCTATGCAGAATACTGTCTTCTCCAGTTGGTTGTGATGTTTCTAAAATCTAAAAGCAAAATTAACTACAACTATGCAAAATCTCAAGCCACGATGTCAACATGGAAAATAACCATAGATTGTGCTTCCTTTTGAATCCTCTGAGGGAATAATTTCATAATTATTTGTAAAAAGCAGCTTTTCCTGTTGTTTTCCCTACCATTTCTTATTCTAGATATTAATGAAACTGCTATTTCCTTTTAAGTTTTATTGCAGTCATAATGTTAATTGCTGCCACCACATTCATTCTCATGCCAACCCTGCAGTGGAGCAAATGGGATTTTGATGATTCAAAACAAGGAGTGAAATAGAATGACCAACGAGGTGAGAGAAAGGCTTCTGAATAGCAGCAAAAGAATAAAAAATTTGATTTTGGCAAAATCAAAATGAAATTTTGCCTTTACTAAAGGCTATTTTAAAAACAGGTGAATAATGTTCATCCATGTTGTTACATACTTCATAACTTTAGTCTGTCTTACAGCTGCATAATATTGGGTGTATGGGTGGTTCAGTGGTAGAATGCTTGCAGGAGACCCGGGTTCAATTCCTGGACCATGTACCCACCCTCACCCCCAGCCCCCCCAAAAAAAAACAGAACAAAACAGATGGATACCAAGAGGATGGACTAAAAGTTTATTGTTAAACAATTTTCTGGTAACACACAAAATAAACTTATTACTTCACTAAGCTAAGGCTTCTTCTTCCATTTTCCTCTCTCTTCAAAGAATATGTGAACACAAAGAAAAAGGAACCAAACAGTTAACATATATTGTTAAAGGACAGAAAAATTACTTAGTAAGACAGCATAATCTAAATGCTTATACAGCAGGTACTCTGCCCAGAAAAGTAAATCACTTTGAATACATGAAAAGATATGCAAGATACAGAAAATATAAGAACACTTCAAACCAACAGGCAAAAATTCACACTTCATTTTCTTTTGTTTTTTGACAAAAGTAATGTTATAACAGAATCTCATGAAGTTCAGTGACAAATCTGGTCAAGCAGGATAGGATCAGTTCTGACATGCAGTAGATGGTAGGAACAAGAAATCTCTCCTTCCTTTTAGAGTGTTGATCTCAATGACAAAAAACATGGCAGAAGGAATTACAAATGAGAAATAAATGTCAAAGAAGTTTGCCAACCAGCAAGAATTATATCTGTGAGGAATTGTGCTCAATGTTTTCCTTCAAAGTCTTATGAGACATTCTGGATCTATGTTTTGTTCCAGAAAAATAGAAGATGAAATTAAAATATTACAATAATCTACCAAGGCCTGGTTCAGATACCATCTCCTTCATGAAGCCTTCTCTGATTTCTAAGATAAGAAAGTGACTGCTCTCTTCTTAATGACCTGTTAAAAACTTCATCATGTCGTACCTCTTCCACAGGGTCAAAAAAACAGAAACAATGTTTTATTAGTCTTTGTGTCTATCATGATACCTAGAACTAAGCACCATATTCCCAGATAATAACATTGATGACATCTGTGTGAAAATACAAAACAAAACACAGGACATAGAGTTCCTGGTTCTGAGAGGTTTACAGTCTGGTAAAGGAGGGGAACATACATAAAAAACAAAACCACAAAATTTTACAGGATAATATTTTAAGTGATATACTCAATGGGAAGGAAGTTGGGGCAAAGGAAAGAGAATGTGTGAATACATAATCCTGTACATATGGACAAGGCCACTACCTGTTCATGAAAACTTAAATCTTGCTAGAAAAATAGCCAAGAGAGTAATTCCTAAATTAAGGCTTTTGAATTTGAAAGGGATATGTTAAATGATATATTTCTCAGCGCATTATTATCATGCGAAACGAAAAATATAGTATTATTCCAGCGACACACACTCATTCATGGCATAAAAGCAGGGGTATCTGAAGTTCATTTGAAGGGTGAAAGCGTATCTTGGGCCTTATTGGATTCCGTTGTTATAGCTCCCTTTTAAAGAACTCCAGGTTGGGTGCTCAATCTGAAAACTCAAGTATGTTTTCTTCACAATACTGCCATACTGCTTTACTGATACTGGTTTCCTATTAGAAAGGACCTTGGTTAGAGGACTTTCTAAACAAGTTAGGGTGGGACGAGCTGAAATAACAGCTATAAAACAGTCCCTGTAGGTGACTTCTGGGAGATAGGCACCCTTTTGAAGACATACAAATTGAAAGCATTTGAGTGAACGCATGTCTATGAAACAAACTCAAAGGCAAGAGATTATAAGACTCAGGAGATGAGGAGGTTTCTGAAGCAAAAATTTAACAAGTGAAGTGGAACTGATAAATGATTTTTCAACTTAGCCTTTCATCCTTCCAAGGTAGATAAATTGAGTAGTTTGCACTGTGTCATGGATAGGCCCTCCAGATGAGGTTTGTTGTATGCTTTGCACAGGCATTAAAAAAATCCCACAGCACTTCAGATAAATAAAAGGTAAAGTATACCCTGTGAGTCTTGGAAAAAATATGTTTTAAAATATAACTTGGTATTTTTTGGCTTACATTAAATATTTTAGCCTGGTTAGTAGACACACTAAAATAAAATATGAAAAATCACTTAAAAATTGTCTTGAAATCTAGACCTATTCAAGTTACTTTAAAAAATCTCCCTTTGAAAAGACTGAATGACAATGAAGATGAAATAGTATAATAGACTTTCAACAAATAATTATTGAAAGGATGGCTAAAATATTTTCATATAGTTACCATGAGAAACCTAAATGACAAATACAAGCGCTCTAAGCTTTCAAAAAGCAAGAATATTCTATTTTTTAAAAATTATCGAATATACAATGTATACAGGTTCTGTATTAGATGTGACGCATAAACAAAATTAAAGAGCTAGCTGCGTTCTGTTAGGGAAAATCTAGTGTTTTGAATAAGAAAGTAATAACATTGCTAAAAGTCATAATGGTTCAACTCTGGAAAACCATTTTCAGTATATGCTTTTAAAGATGAAGTGGGGTGGGCCACAGTGGCTCAGCAGGTAAGAACGCTTGCCTGCTGTGCCCGAGGACCCAGGTTTGATTCCTGGTGCCTGCCCATGTAAAAAACAAACAAACAAACAAACAAACAAACAAACAAAAAGATGAAGTGGATATTCATGGTGGCAAGCATTGTGGGTTTGAAAATTAGAGTAATGTGGTCATAAGTCAGTAAGTCAAGGAACAGTACCAGGAACAGATTCTCTCCTAAAGGCTATAGGGGGAGTATGGCCCAGCAAATTCCTTGATGTGGGGCCGTAATACTGATTTTGGACATTTGGCCTCCAGAACCATGACAAAATAAATTTCTATTACTCTAGGACAAGTTAATGGTAATTTATTACTGCAGCCACAGGAAACTAACGTGAGTACCAAGTTGAAGACAGTCTTAATTTGAAAAATTATTTCATTATGTTATATGTATACATGCTTTTAGTACATGCTTTGATTGAATAAAAGTCCTTAAGAATTGTGGATCACAACAGCCATAACTAATTCACACAACAATCATCGATGGCTGTTAAAAACACTGGGTGAAAGACAGTTGACTACAAGGATATTCACACCATTTCAAATTATCTTCCCACAGATTCCTTACAAAGGGAAAATGTACCTTTATCAGGACAAAGTTACCATCATCAATGGTAGGACAATCTGAAACATGAATCTCTTGATGCAATGTCATGAGAAGGACATTCTATAAAACAACTGGCCTATCTCTTTAAATACGTGTCCCCATGTATATACCAAATACATACAATGGGCAAAGAATAGTCTCTTCATCCATAAGCAGAGGAGCTGCTAAACAAGCTGTGGTATATACATACAATGGAATATTATGCAGCTGTAAGACAGAATAAAGTTATGAAGTATGTAACAATATGGATGGACCTTAAGGACATTACGCTGCATGAGATAAGCCAGAAACAAAAGGACAAATACTGTATGGTTTCACTGATATGAATGAACTTGGAGAATTTCAGTTAAGAACAGAGACAAACAGGAGATAGAAATAGGATAGATATTGGGTAATTGGAATTGAAGGGACACAGATTGCGCAACAGGACTGATGATAAAAATTCAGAAATGGATAGCACAATAACTGTAACATAATAATGTTAGACCACTGAATGAAGCTAAATGTGAGAATGACAGCGGGAGGAGGCCTGGGGACACAAACGAAATCAGAAGGAAAGATAAACGATAAAGATATACGATAAAGACTGAGATGGTATAATCTAGGAATGCCTAGAGTGTATAACAACAGTGACTAAATACACAAATTTTAAAATGTTTTTGGATGAGGAAGAACAAAGGACTGTCAATACTGCAGGGTGTTGAAAATAGATGGTAATTAGTATTTTAAAGTTTTAATTTATGTGTGAGACTAAAGTAAAAAATGTTTATTTGGTACAAAATTTATATTTTGACTAGTGCATTTCCTCATATAACTTACGTGGACAGCTTAACTGAACACCATGAGTACATGGAACCTTGGGTAGGGCATGAGATTTTGTAGGTTTGCCCAGAGTGATGCCCTGATAAATCCTAGAGTGATTTGAACAGTGAATAAAAAAGTATTTGCAAAGTCCCCTTGAGGAAATGGTGAGAAAATAATTCTCAAGTGGAGATCTTGATATTCTCACAAGCAGTGGAGACAGCCAAAGGAATAGGCTCAGCCCCCAATCTTGGGGTTTGTTCATATGAAACTTAACCCCACCAAGGATGGGCTAAGCCTACTTAAAATTAGGGCTAAGAGTCACCCCCAAGAGAACCTTTTTTGTTGTTCAGATGTGGCCTCTCTCTCACAGCCGACATGACAAGCAAACTCACTGCCCTCCCCCTCTCTACATGGGACATGACTCCCAGGACTGCGGACCTTCCTGGCAATGTGGGACAGAAATCCTGGAATGAGCTGAGACTCAGCAACAAGGGATTGAGAAAACCTCGACCAAAAGGGGGAAGAGCGAAATGAGACAAAATAAAGTGTCAATGGCTGAGAGATTCCAAACAGAGTGGAGAGGTTATCCTGGAGGTTATTCTTATGCATTAAATACATATCACCTTTTTAGTTAAGGTATAATGGAGAGGCTGGAGGGAACAACCTGAAAATGTAGAGTTGTGTTCCAGTAGCCATGTTTCTTGAAGATGATTGTATAATGATATAGCTTTCACAATGTGACTGTGTGATTGTGAAAACCTTGTGTCTGATGCTCCTTTTACCCACCTTTTCGACAGATGAGTAAAACATATGGATTAAAAAGAAATAATAGGGGGAACAAATGTTAAAATAAATTTAGTTTGAAATGCTAGTGATAAATGAAAGCAAGGGGTAAGGGGTATGGTATGTATAATCTTTTTTTCTCTATTATCATTTTATTCCTTTTTCTGATGTCTTTTTCTAAATTGATGCAAATGTTCTAAGAAATGATGAATATGCAACTATGTGATAATATTAAGAATTACTGATTGTATATGTAGAATGGAATGATATTTTAATGTTCTTTTGTTAAGTTTTTTAATTAATAAAAAAGTTTATAAAAAAAGAAATAATAAGGGGAACAAATGTTAAAATAAATTTAGTAGAATAAAATGCTAGTGATCAATGAAAGGGAGGGGTAAGGGATCTGGTATGAATGAATTTTTTTCTGTTTTCTTTTTATTTCTTTTTCTGAATTGATACAAATTTTCTAGGAAATGATCATGATGATGAATATACAACTAACTATGTGATGATTTTGTGAATTACTGACTATATGTGTAGAATGGAATGATCGTATGGTAAGAATGTTTGTGTTTGTTATGTTTAAAAAATAAAAAATTAATTAAAAAAAAGAATAGTCTCTTCAACAACGCTGGGAAAATTTATTATCAAAATGCAAAAGAGGGGGTACAAGGGTAATTCAGTGGTAGAATTCTTGCCTGCCATGTGGGAGACCCAGGTTCAATTTCTGGTCCATGCACTTCCAAAAAAACAAACAAACAAACAAAATTCAACAAACAGTGCTGCAATAACGGGATACACACATGGAAAAATAATGAAATGTGATCCCGCCATACAGCATACAAAAAAAAGTCAAAAGAATGAAGCTGGAACCTTTTTATAACTTATTAAAAAAGTTAACTCAAATGGATCAAGAACCTAAATATAAGAGCAAAAATTGCAAAACTCTTCCAAGTTAATATAGGGGCAAATATTTCTAATCTTGGATTTGGCAACAGATTCTTAGATACAACACCAAAAGCATGAGCAGAAAGAAATAATTTAAAAATATGAGTTCAGCAAAATTAAAAGCTTCTGTGCATCCAAGGATATTATCAAGAAAGTGAAAAGATACCCTATAGAATGCGCAAAATAGTTGCAAACAATATATCTGATGAGGACTTAATATCTAGAATATATAAAGAACTCTCATAACCCAACAAAGAAAAAGGGCAAATAACCCAATTTAAAAAGGGGCAAAGAACTTGAACAGACATTTTTCTAAAATACAAATGGTCAATTCCACATGAAAAGATGCTCAATATCATTAGCTATTAGGGAAATGCAAATCAAAATCACAGAGAGATGCCACTTCACACCCACTAAGATGGCTATCATCTTAACAACTGAAAAGAACAAGTAAGTGGTGGAGAGGCTGTGGAGAAACTCAAACCCTCATGCATTGCTGTTGGGAATATAAAGTGGTGCAGTCACTGTGGAAATATGGCAGTTTCTCAAAAAATTTATTATAGAATTACCATTATTAGTTGACAGTTCTACTCCTAGGTAGATATTTAAATAAATCGAAAAGAGGGACTCAAACAGATATTGTATAGCAATGTTTATGGCAGCATAAGTCAAAATAGCCGAAAGGTGCAAACAACCCGAGTGTCCAACAACAGATGAATGGATAAATGAAATGTGGTGCATACACACAATGGAAATTATTTGGCCATAAGAAAGAATGAAGTTCTGAGACATGCCATAGCATGGAAAAACACTGAAAACATTATGCTGAGTGACTTAAGCAAGGCACATGAGGACAAATACTGTATTATTTCATTACACGAAACATTTAGAAATAGCAAATTTGTAGAGATAAAAATTCGATTAGAGGTTACCAGGGGATGGTGACTGGGGAGCAGAGAAAGTTGTTGTTTGGTAGGCGTAAAGTTGTTGTTTGGTAGGTATAGAGTGTTTTTAAATTTTGAAAAGTTTTAAATAACATCAATTTAAAAAATCAATGTCTTTAAAAATAAAGAAAAATAGACAAAAGATTAAAGATTAAAAGAGACTCATTAAACAAAAAATTAAATGGAATGTCTGATTCTGGATTGGAGGTGGGGGAGGAGAGGACCTATGAAAGACATATATGATTGGAACAGCTACATGATTGGACTCTACATTAAATAACAGTATTGTGGTTATGTAAGTCAGTGTCCTTGTACTTAGGCCATACATTTCCAAATATTTAGGGGTAAAGGAGCATTGTTTGCAAGTTATTCTAAACTGGTTCAAAACAGTACAGCTGAGTACAGATATGATTAACAGAATTTTACACAAAACATATTTCTATCCCATAAAGAACTTTCAAATTAAGTGGGGAAAGGCAGAAACACATATAAGGACACATACAAACTAAAGGAAATATGTATAGCAGTATAAACTATGAAGACATTGCCCTGCTATCATCAGAGATTTCACTACAGAAACAAAAAGGACTCCAAGGATTTTATTCTAGGAAAGCAAAATGGGGGAAAAACAGTAGAAAGAGGCTAAGTATAAACTACCTACTGAGACCATTCACTCATTTATTAACAATCACTTGCTGACCAAACACCATAGTATTGATCCTTCAGGCTTGTTCAGGACTTCTGCCTAAGTATTGGGATAGGTGAAATACCTCAAAAATATTTTACCATATAGCTATTTGAACTCAGGTTTTGCTCAGTTTTAAATAATACTTGATCATTCTTGTACTAGGAATCTCTAAATGGGAAGAGGACATAGAGAAAGAGAGCTACTTCTTCATCCACACAAATTATGTATTTTGTTAAGTATAAAGAAGTTTCGGTCTCCAGATTCTTATATGTCAATGGTCATAGCAGCATTGTTCCCAATAGCCAAAAGGAGGAAACAATCCAAGAGTCTATCAAATGAATGGATAAACAAAACATAGTCTATACATACAACAGAGTCTTTTTTTGGTCAACTGGTTTTTTTTTTTTTACTTTTCAATTAAAAAATATTTTTATTGAGAAATATTCACACACTTACAGTCCATCCATAGCATACAATCAATGGCTCACAATATCATCACATAACTGTATACTTAACATGATCATTTTTAGAACATTTGCATTACTCCAGAAAAAAAAACAAAAAAAGAAAAACTCATACATCCCATACCCCTCCCTATCATTGACCATTAGTACCCTTCCCTCTCATTGACCATTAGTATTTCAATCTATCCACATAGAATGAAGTTTCGATATACGCTACAACATGGATGAACCCTGAAAACATGATGGTGTTTAAACACATGGTGTTGGTAACAGAGACCATGGTGTTGGTAACAGAGATCATCAGGAGATAGAAATAGGGTAAGATATTGGGTAATTGGAGCTGAAGGGATGCAGACTGTGCAACAGGACTGGATACAAAAACTCAGAAATGGTCAGCACAATACTACCTAACTGTAATGTAATTATGTTAAAATACTGAATGACGCTGCATGTGAGAATGATAGAGGGAGGAGGGCT
>PVIY010001958.1:0-137244 GCA_004026745.1 Myrmecophaga tridactyla
TGAAGACTTGCTTCCTCCCAGAGTTGGTAGTGGACTGGATGGTCAGTAATCCTTGGGTTCCTTGGATTTCCCATCACGCAGTGATGACTTCTCCCTACTCTTCTGAGTTCTGTTGACTTCTGGCGTTTGGTTCCTCTCTGTGGCTTTCTCAGACTATATCTGAATTTCTTCTGCTTATAAAGGACTCCAGTGATTAGGATTGAGCCCCACCCTCATTCATTGGGACCACGCTTAACTAAAACCACGTCTTGAAGAGGTCTGGTTTACAGCAGGTCCACACCCTCAGGAGTGCAAATTAAGACCAAGAACATGTGTAAACTGAGATACATGATCCAGTCCACCACAGGAGTGAAAACTAGAGCGGCAGTATATGTAAAGGCAGAGGGAGTTGGCCAAGATTAAATAAAACACCGTATGTAAGTCTAGTTTCCTTAAAATCTTCTCATACAACAGGATGCCCTCGCAGCTGCTTTATTTTGAATAATAAAATGTTGTCTGGAGAAGACATATTAGCGTGAAATGACTGCAAACCATGCTAGTTTGAGATGCTTATGGAGGATTCATGATAGAATCATTTAAAAAAAGAAGGCAAGTTGCTTTCCAAGCTATTCCTGGGCATATGACCTCCTAATTGCAAGCCTTATAAAGATGACTTTAAAAATAATTATTTTGTATTTACTGTGGAGATGAAAAATGAAAATACTTGTTCTGTGCCACAAACTTTTCAGAGACAATGTTACTGGTTTCAAAAATTGCTGTATTTTTTTTAGTTGGAATTGAAGATCAATTATGGAAAGTATGTCAGATGACTCAAAGTGACTCTTTTTGTATGATAATGGCGTTGATGTTAGTAATGCAGGTAAAGGGTTGGAATGAAATCGTTTTTTTATTTGGGAAAGCAGGGAAAAGCAAAAATTTAATATTAACTTTTTACCAAATATACAATTTTAAATGTGATGGTATCTATATTAATGTAGATTTATAATTTTTTCTTTTATATACCTAAGTTAGTCCCAAATCCCTTTTTTTAGGTCTTCTCATTGGGATAATAAAGAATTGCTCTATATTTGGATTGGTCCTAAATTTAAGAATGCTTGTTAATTTTTAACGGGCCCAACCAAGGCTATATATACCCTTATATGAAATTGAGTATAACTATGTATTTTATATGAAACTGTGTAGCTATAAAGCTTCCTCTGTTATGTGACTGAAAGGTAAATTCATTCATTTAAAATAGCAGCAACCCACATTTACGTTATTTTCTCCAGACATTGGCAAAAAGCTATTGTGGTATAATTATCTCATGAACATTTGATGCTACCCCTAACCTAGTAAGCTAGAAAAGTTTTGCAGAGTCCTAGAAAGGTGTCAATACACAAGATTTCAAGGGTCTTTCTTAAGACAGATTGAATAAAATGGAAAGTCGACTCTTTCTGACAATAAGTAATGGTAAATTGTACCATCAAGGTAGGAATTAATTGTAATTTGAACTTTGGTGTTTAGTATTTAGGAGATGAAATTTACTTAACCACTGTAATCACAGCTTTTAATGATCATATGTGTACATTGCAACTTGATGTTTTTATCCCAAAACAAACGAACAAAATTCCCCATTATTCCATACAATATTTTCTCCTCCCTGGGGAACATATTAAAATTAGGTTTTAAAATTCCATTTGATATACTTAAAACATTAGGGGCCATCCACTTTCTTTCCAGTACACTCTGCTACCCTTATCCCATGTTCATGATACATACTCATTAAACATTTCAAAGCCATTTAAAAAGCAGATGAAAGGAAAGTACAATTGTCCACATTCCAATGGCTTACAATCCAGCAGGTGTGTTTTCTTCAGTATGTTTGGGTTAGTGTGTGGGCATTTGTGTGTGTTTATACATGTATAGGCAGTTCTAGATTTGCATTATAGTGCATAACCATGAAAATGATCATGTGAGCTGAAACCATGCAAAATGATATTAATAAATAATGGGGAAGTGACAATAGTTCCATAACCATTAAACATTTTCTCAAAACGTTGAACACTTCCTTGCTACAAACTTAAAGGAAAATGTAAAATATAGTAAAACTAATATTCATGTTGTACACTGTAATTTAAAACATAAATATTAAGAATTAGCATATTTTATTTCCTCATAAAAATTTATTGAATAGTCTAAACAGTGCTTCTTCCTTCTTGTCATTTAACTTAAAATATGAAGCAGTCATCTTTTCTATGCCTGGGCAAATTGTCATACACACTTCTAATTTTGGGTCCACTTCCAACATTTTATCCTTTGAGTTTTCAATGACATGAAATATCTCTAAGAATTCCTTTAATGTGAAGTTTTTTGCCAGTGTTTTTCCCTCAGGGACATCGTTCTTGTCACAACCACTTTCCTCATTTGTGTTGATAAGTTCACATTCACTAATTACATGTGGCCACACAGCTAGAATCTCTCAGAGGCAATGTTCTATCTCATAACCACATCTAAATCCCTTCCAGCATTGTCACTTTTTACACTTTCACATGTTGGCCAATTGCTTTTCTGAGCATCCATTTTTTTTGGTAAAATGCCACGTGGGTCTATCACCGGGAGACAAGGAGGCAACACGATGACATGTTTTGCTGACAGTGAATGAACAGAGTAGCAGATGCACAGTAGCCAAGCAGACTTTGAAAAGAGTGAAGTGATTGGTCACTGATCATGAGGTGCACCTGTTTTTTATGGAGTGATATGTGAAATTAAAGTTGAAAGTGGGGTTTGTACCTCATGCAACTATTAACAGTTAATATACCATGGAGGCTAAAATTTGAATCGTGCTGTTGGGGATTACTGGCTGAAATTCATGCATCTCAGAATCTTGCAAAGTGAGGACTGCCTGTTTTGCACATGATTGATAGTATGCGCACAAAACATTATGTCCTGTGTCTTTTCACCTAATAGTATAAAATAAACATTCAGGGTTTTGACATGTCACTCAATAATTTAATGCCTAAATTTTAAAGTTGTATTCTCTCTCTAAAGAAAAGCCAATTAAAATGCTCTACCTGGCTGGTCTCCCATGCTTTGCCTGATAATGTAGGATTTCTCTTATAGCATTTAGAGCAGTATTTCATGTATTTTAATGATGTCCCTGTTGGTCTATAAACATTAACTTTTTACACAAAAGATGCTAAAGTATTCCTAGTCCTCCAGTGACTTGTAGAGGTGTCGGGCTTAATCCTTTCTTGCTCAGGTAGCCTGGTTTAAAGAGCCACATTGCTATTCAGTAGGATTCTTATTAAATGCAAAATCATGTGTTCATAAAGTGATCTAATATTCTTGTCCTTGTGCAGATACTGTATTATCATAACACATTAGCTCCATTATCTTCAATCTGTCAGAGTATATATATCTGACTGTAAACTTACAAAAACTTCAAAGCACCTATAATTTTTGTGAAAGAAAATAAATTTATATTTATGTGTTAATTTGTTCATAAGCCTGTAACTAATTTATAAAAACAATACTTTGGCTGAAAGGTATAAATTTTATGATGCTGATATCTAGTCTTGCTAACTGCTGTAATGTGAAATAATTCAAATCCAAATATGACATGGATTTGCTGATATTTCGGTAAATATTCAATAACAAGCCTCCATTTACTTCAATTTATAGATTCAAAAGGCAAGTGAGTTCTGGATCCTTAGAGGTCATTTCAATACCAGCCATTTTTTATCCAAACATATTAAATGCCAAGTCAACTGAGGACTCACAAAAACAACAGAGGTATGACATGATAGAGTATAAGACCCTCTAAATAACAAACTTCGACTGAGGAAATATTTGAATCAGCATTTGATTGATAGTATTTTACACACAGTAATATGCTGGAACTTGTCCACCTGGCAGAAGCTGTGTGCTCAACTCTGTGCTCAGTGACTTCGAGTTGGTAGTGTGAAATCAACCATGGTTAGAGCATTCACACCATGTAAATGGGCAAAAGAGAGAGATCAGGGTTTTTGTCTCTCCCTAGAAAGCCAGCTGTTAAACATTTACCAGCACACCAATAATTATCTATATTCACAGGTTTATGGAAAATAGTCTAGCAAAGGCATAATGAAGGTAAAAATGAAAAACCTGGGATTTTCAACCATTACACCCAATTTATCTGTTTGGTCATCTTAGGCAAACAATTTAACCTTTTTTTTCTTAGCATTCTCAACTTTCCAGTGTGTATAATGAAATCTACACGACATATTTGGAAGAGTCAGTGTGAGAATCAAATATGATATTATTTATGAAAAAGCTTTGATAAATTAAAATCTCTATGCACATACTAAGAAGTATTATTGTTTATTTGTAGATGTGGTAGGATTATGGGGGATGTAATAATTTGGTTCCTCAAAACTTAATTCAGTGAGGAAGACATGTCAGAATTCAGAAGAAAGGTCTTAAACCAGGAAATCTATTAGCTTTGTTTTATTTTTAAATTATGAATGATAAGTCAAGTTCTAGAAATCTTGTAAGAGTTTTGGTTTGTTTTTAAAATAGTGGTCCCTCATTATACCCAGTTTTTAGAGTCGTAAAGTGGAGAGTCATCCTAGAACCTTCTTTTCCCTTCTGCCCTTTATGTTTCTATCGTTTCTTATGTGTGTATATGTATATATCTTTCCACCTCATCCCTCTCATCTACATTCCATCTTTTGGACTAACTTCAGGCCTACACTATTACAGATCTATTTCGGCTCCCTCGCTCTAGCCTAATCAAGCCTCTACGCCAATCCATAGCCAGAATAATCTGTTTTCATATGAGATCAATTTCAAAGTTTCCTGCATATCATAAAAGGCCTTTCATGAGCTGGTTTCTACCAAGCTTGCCATCGTCATCCCTTGCCTGTTCTCAGTCGGCACTCTGTGCTGTGACACTAAAGTGACCATGCTTTCTCACATACTTCCTGCCTTCACACACACGGTGCCCCCTCCCCATCTCACTGTAAGATAATCATCGACGTTAACATCTGTTTTATAGCACTTATCTCATTTGTTCTACTTTGCTAGCTGCTGGAATGCAATATACCGGAAACAGAATGGCTTTTAAAAAGGGGAATTTAAATGAGTTGCTAGTTTACGGTTCTAAGGCTGAGAAAATGTCCCAATTAAAACAAGTCTATAGAAATGTCCAATCAAAGGCATCCATCCAGGGAAAGATACCTTGGTTCAGGAAGGCCGATGAAGTTCAGGGTTTCTCTCTCAAGTGAGAAGGTTTCTCTCTCAGCTGGAAGAGCACATGGCGAACACGGCGTCATCTGCTAATTTTCCTGGCTTCAGGTTTCATGAAGCTCCCCAGGAGGCATTTTCCTTCTTCATCTCCAAAGGTCTCTGGCTTGTGGACTCTCTGCTTTGTGGTGCTGCAGCATTCTCTGCTCTCTCTGAATCTCTTTTTCTCCAAAATGTTTCCTCTTTTATAGGACTCCAATAAACCAGTCAAGACCCACCCAAATGGGTGGAGACATGTCATCACCTAATCCAGCTTAACAACCACTCTTGACTAAATCACATCATCCAGGGAGATGATCTGATTACAGTTTCAAACATACAGTATTGAATAGAGATTATTCTACCTTTATGAAATGGGATTTTGATTAAAACATGGCTTTTCTAGGGGGCATACTTCCTTTTAAACCAGCACACCATTGTTCTGATTTTATTATTGTTCTGTGTTTCCATATACACTATGATGCCTAGAAGGACAAGAAATGCATTGGGTATTGCTTTTTGTGCCCTCAGGACTTGGTAATGTCTAGGTTAGAATTAAATTAGAATAAAATTTCTTTATACTGTCAATTTGGATAAGGCCTTAATATCAGAAAGAATATTAACTTTATTATGTAGAACAAGATTTAACTAACCAGGGTGGGCCACGGTGGCTCAGCAGGCAAGAATGCTCGCCTGCCATGCCAGAGGACCCGGGTTCGGTTCCCGGTGCCTGCCCATGTAAAAACAAAAAAAAAAGAAAAAAAAAGAAAGATTTAACTAACCAAAATATAAAGTAAATACCAAGTGTAGCAATGGCAGACACTGTTCACTGGATAAAGGTGGGGAAACATTTTAGTATGACTTTTTTAGTATAAACATATCGGATTTTACCTAATGGAGATGGTGTTCTGTATTAGTAAACTATAAAAAAAAAAAAGGCTGTTAATTTCTGGTGTGCTTATAAATAAAAAATTGAATAATAATGATGAAAATATTAAAACATTTTATTGCTTATCTTTAGGTGGCAAGCCAAACAAATACTGGATTTTTGTTTTTTGATGCTCTATGCCCAACCTAAGGCCACGTATTATTTACAGGTAAAACTTTCACACGTATAATTTGGGCTGAAAGTGTTATTTTTCTCTATCTCTTCATTCATTCCTTCCTTATTGTATTTCTTCACCTTACTTTGTACCCAGAAAATAGAAAATACTCAAAATATTAAAATGCTAAAGGAAACTTACAATTGATTATATATTAGTCTACAAAGAAAAATCTCAAATTAGAAAGCAAAATAGAAATTACACTGCCTACATTTCGCTGCCCACAAGTTTATTAGATGCAACAAATATATTTTGAAGCACTTAAACATGTCAGACATTGTACTAAGTTCTGAGGTAGCAGTGGAGAAGAAGATAGGTAAGACTCTTTTTATGTTATGCTCTAGTGCAGGAGGTAGTAAAAAAAATAATGAAATAATGATAGACTGTTATTAATGCTATAAAGAAAATAAATAAGGCACTGTGGACTGCTCCCCTTCCCCCAAGATGTGCATGTCCTAGTATCGGGAACATGTTTCTATTACAGTATTTGACAAAAAAAGACATTGCAGTTCTGATTATGTTGAGGATCTTGAGATGGAGAGCTTATCCAGGTGGGTGTGATGTAATCACAGGCAGAAGCAAGAAGGTCAAAGGGGTCAAAAGAAGATGGGACAGTGAAAACAGAGAGAGATTCAAAGAAGCTACACTGATGACTATGAAGATGAAGAATGAAGTCACATGCCAAGGAATGTAGCTCTAGAAGCTAGAAAATTCAGGAAAATGGATTCTCTCTAGATGCTCTGGAGGAAACATGGCCCTGCTAATAACCTGGGTTTGGTATCCAGTTAAACTGTTTGGATTTGTGACCTCCAGAACTGTAAGAAAATAAATTTGCATCGTTTTAAGCCTCTAAAGTTTTCGTAGTTTGTGACAGCAATAAGAGACAACTATTATAGTTTCTATGATAGAGAATAATAGTACTCTGGAAAGGAGGACTTTCTCAAGAGGTAACATAAAATGAGACGTAAGAAACGAGAAAGAGAGGAGTGGGAAGATGGGAAAACAAGTGCAAAGATCTCAAGGCAGTAAAGAACATCTAGGAACTTAAGAAACTAAAGAAGGTCAGTATATGTAAGGGGGCAGAGAGGCAACCTTGAATTTGGAGAAGAAGAGATCAGGTGAGGTCATGACTTGTAAACCAAAATAATTGAGTTTGGTCTTAAAACAAGTGCTATGGGATGCCACTGAAGGACTCTTAGCAGAGGAATGACATGTTTCAATTCAAAAGTAACAATGGGATATTAAAAAAAAAATCTACTACATGAAAATTTTAAAAAAGACTCAAAATAATTTATTGAATGAAGGAAAAATAAAATGAAATTATCAATTATTGAAAAATTAATGGTACTGAGAGTATTACATATCAAAATCTATTAGACAGGGTGGGCAATGGTGGCTCAGTGGCAGAGTTCTTGCCTACTGAGCTGGAGACCTGGGTTCAATTCCCGGAGCCTGCCCATGTGGAAAAAAAAAAATCTATTAGACATAATTAAAATTGTACTAAGAAAACTTCTCGTTTGAAGTGCTTATAACAAAAGCAGAAATTTGAAATAAATTAGCCATACAAGTCATGATGTTCAAAATATAGCAAATTAAAGTAAAATAATCAATAAAAGCAAAATAAATTTGTAAACTATGAACCAATAAATAAATTATAGACTAAGTAAATAAATTAAAAGTCTGAACTTTGAAAACATTAACAAAATAGACCAATCCCTGGCAAGGCTGACCAAAAGAAGGAGAGAAAATGTAAAGAACATTAAAAACAAGGGGAAAACCCCATATAACAACATATAGAGGGGAATGTTTATATACTACAAAAGAATATCATGATTGCCAATAAAATTGAAAGTCTACCTGATATACACAATTTCTTGGGAAAATATGTGTTACCTACCTAACAATTAGAGTGAGAAAAATTAAATAAAATGAACCTAAAATTTTAATGACCAAAGATTACCAAGGCTTTACCAGTGGTTAACTTTTGATCAGTTCTGTTTGGATCGAACACAGATAGATACTTTCTACTTTACTTAAATTACTCAAGAAAAGAAAAAAATGTAAAGGTTTCCAATTCATTCTACATGGAAAGTGTGTCTCTGATAATAAGCTTTACAAGGATAACACAAAAAATCATAGACTTATTTTACTAAAATATGGGTGCAAAAATCTGAACAAAATTGTCAGAGTCCAGCAATTTATTAAAAATGTCAAGTTATTACAAGTACATATGGATAGCTAAACACTAGTAAATCTATTCATATAAAGGCTCTTTTCTGTAAAGAGCCATACAGTAAATATTCAGGCTTTGTAGACCATATGATAAGTGTCACAAACATGGAACCCTGACTTTGTAGTGCAAAAGCAGAAATAGACATTACATAAACAAATATGCATGACTGTGGTCCAATAAAACTTCATTTACATAAGAGGGCTGCAATTTGTCCCCACAGGCCATAGTCTGCCCACCATTGCAATACTTTAATAGCTTACAGGTGAAAAAACAAATGATTGGGCGGGCCATGGTGGCTCAGCAGGCAGAGTTCTCACGTGCCATGCCAGAGACCCGGGTTCAATTTCCAGTGCCTGCCCATGAGAAAAAAAAAAACAAACTCAAATGATTATATCAATATATGATAAAAGGTATAATGTAATTCATTATTTCTTCCTGATTTAAGAATAAACATTTACTAAATTCAGATTGGAACTAAATTTCAACACCATCATAAAAGTAATTTATCAAAAACCAAAGACCAACATCTTTTATATTGGTGAAATATAAGTGCCATTTTCAATTAAGTCGGTAACAGGACAGATATTCATCATTTTTCTGGAGGTCTCAACCTATGCAATTAAAGAGGAACAGAGCTATTTGGGAGAGAGACAAATAATTATCATTTTTTTAGATAAAACATTGTCTACTAAGAACAATTAAGAGAATTAATATAAAAATTATTAGTCTAATAAGTTATTTCATTGAAAATTTAAGATAAATATGAAAACATTAATAGCTATATACCAGTAGCAATAAGTGAGAAAATATGTTTCTAAAAGATCCATTTATAACACAAAGTTTACAAAACATCTAGGAATATATTTAACAAGAAATGTGCAGTTATAAAGAAAACCATGACCTTTCTACAGCTTTTCCCTTTTTAAATGTGATCTTTTATTATGGAAAATTGAAAACATATAAAGAAATTCAGAGAATAATATAATGAACATGGATTTGCTCACCACCAAGGAAGCTTTCTATTCCACCAACCTGCAAGATTGTCCACAAGAACAGAACAATCACATTTCGCTCAGTACTAGTATTTTAGCTTCCTAGTTTCTCAAAAAAATGCCGTGCATGGCTCAACAAAAACATTGGGAATTTATTTGCTCACTGGTTTGAGGCTAGGAGAAGTCAAGGCGATGGTGTCTACCCAAAGACTTTGGCGTTCTGGGGCTGGCTGCTAGGGATCCTTTGTCCTTAGTTTGTCACATTGTAACGCACATGATGGAGTCTCCTGTCATCTCCCTTCTCTTCCAGGTTTCATTGATGTTCAGTTTTCCAGCTTCTCTTTGTGGCCTTCTTCCTTTCTGAATTTCATTCTGCTTATAAAGGACTCCTGTAATAGGATTAAGTCCCTTCCTGATTGAGGGGGGCCACACCTTATTTAACTGAAGTAGCATCATCAAATGTTCCACTTACAATGGGTCCACTCCAAGAGGAATGGATTGGGTTTAAGAATATGTCTTGCTGGGGTACATACAGCTTCCCACCACCACAGCTAGCTACTCTGCTCTTGACCCAGGACTTAATACACAGGACGTGCTCATTAAACATTTGAGCAATTTAATGAAGAATGGACACAAATACTTGAATAACTGGAAGGAAAAATGTTATTCAATGGTGTCAAAAGGAAATTGTCACGCAGCATTTCTGTCACTTCTCAGAAAAGGGAGCCATTTCCAGCAAGCCAATGTGGGAAGCCAATTTGTTTTATTTAACAATGGAAATAGTGTTGCAAAACTGTCAGTTCCCCCAAAATTTATCTATAAAATTAAGGTAATTTTACTTAAAATAGCCTCAGGTTTTTTGTTTTGTTTTTTGGACATAAGGAGTAGTTGCAAACTGACTAGGTACTTCAAAACTTTATTTTGAAAAATAAAAGAGGGAGGTGGTTCAGTGGTAGAATGCTCACCTTTCATGCAGGAGACCCGGGTTCATTCCTGGACCATGCACCCCCGCCAAAAATAAAATAAGATAAAGGAGGGAGAAATTGTAAAGAAGATTTTGAAATAGAATAATGTTTGTGTAATGTGGTATTGCATTACCGACCAAAACAAATAATAATAATGCAACAGAATAAAACTATCCAGGAAAATGGGCAATTCTCCCCAAGCTGATGTATAAGTCCTCATCATGTAAATTTGCATAAAATTTACAATGTGAATTCATTTGTTCAGCAAATTTTTATTAAATACTAAATTCATTTCCCAGGGGGGGCACAATTCATCCTGCTGCAAGTGCCAACTATATGCCATGAACTGTGTAGGCAGAGACAAAACAAGATGTAATTACTGCTTTCAAGAGACATTAGTTTAATAGAATAGTTAGAAAAGTAAATAACACAATATGTTAAGTACCAGGAAGCTGTGGAGTACATAGCTCTATAGCCTCGCTTTTCTTAGGTCTACTGTACACCTACCATTTATTGAGCCCGTGGAAGACTTGGTGCACAATACTATGATAGGCATTATTATCTATTATTATCTCCATTTTGAAGATGAAGACACTGAAACTTAGAATGATAAAATAACTTCCAGGGATACACATGCAAGAAAGGGCTAAAACTATGGTTCAACCTTAAGTCCGACTATAGCGAATCCACTTACCACTGCTAACCTATATTGCTTCACACTCTATGAGTAACACAGTTTTACATGTAATTCTTCACATAATGTGTCAGATGAGTCCACTCTTAACTGTATTTGTAAGGTAAAAGCTATTTGGTCCTAAATTAGAAACTGAAGGACTTATGCAGATGAGAATAAATTCAGATCAAGAGACTCTTCCAAAGAGGATTCAGATTGAATGTTACATAGCATTATTTAGGAAAGAAACTGATAATTTCTGGCTTGGCTAATCTCAGAGTCAGAAAATGAAAATTGACTAACAGCAAAAGCCCTCAGTAAATTGCACTAAAAATAAAATTATTACCTAATAAAATTTTCTACCAATATATTCTGTTGAAAGTACTTTCAAAGTTCAAGCTTATATAACTCATTCATTGGGAGCAATGAAGGTGATAATCACTTTTTGTTTTTTTTATTTTTCCAGCTTGAAGATGATATTGTAGCTAAAAAGATGTACTTTACAAAAATAGTAGATTTTATACATAATATCACTTCAAATAATTGGTCTTATATTGAGTTTTCAGTTCTTGGATTCATAGGTAAGCAATTGATCTCTTTAATTGCGTTGATCTTTTTAGCACTCTATAATCTTAAAATTTCCTAAGAATTTATCAGAGCTTGTTATTCAAAGGAAAAGTATGATGCAATTTCTATAAACATACTATTATTTTAATAGGAAAATCAGATTCAGATATCTGAATTTGAAATAATACATTTTCATTAATTTTATTGTGATAACGTGTAACATAAAAACAACCATTTTAACCATTTTCAAGTGTATAATTAAGTGGCATTAATTACTTTCACGGTGTTGTGCGACCATTACCACCGTCTATTACCAAAACTTTTTCATCACCCTAATCGAAAACTCTGTACCCCTTCAGCAAGAACTCCCCATTTTCCCCTTCTCCCCAGCCCATGGTAACCTCTAATCTACTTTCTGTCTGTATAGATTTGCCTATTTTAGATATTACGTAAATTAAATAATCAGATAATGTTTTAAAGTTTTTATTTTTTTAATTGATTTCATTTACAAACAGTTTATGTCCACAAGGCATACCCTCCCCCTTCCCCCACCACCTCCTTCCCCTGCTAACTTCTAATCCACTTCCTGCCTCTTTGAATTTATTTCTAGACATCTCTTAAAAGTGACATAATACAATCTTTGTCCTTATGTATCTCGCTTATTTAAGTGACCATAATGTTTTCAAAGTTTTTCTGTATTATGTCACTGAACGTCATTGTTTCCTTTGGTTACACAATATTCCAGTGTGTGTATGTACTTCATGTTGTTTACCCATTCACTTGTTGATAGACTCTTGGGTTGTCGCCACATTTTGGCTGTTGTGAATAATGCTTCTTTAAACGCTGGTGTACAAGTATCTGTTTGAGACCCCGTTTTCATTTTCTTTAGGTATATACCTAAGAGTGGAATTGCTGAGTCATGTGATAATTCTATATTTAACTTTTTGAGGAACTGCCAACAATGCCTTAGAGTTTTGGTTTCTCTAAATCCTACCTATCTAAAACTTTTATTTGCCTTTTGTTTTATTAATAGCCATCCTGTGGATGTGAAGTGGTATTTCATTGTGGTTTTGATTTGCATTTCCGTAATGGCTAATGGTGTGATGTTGAGCATCTTTTCATATTATTATTGGCCATTGGTATATCTTTGGAAAAAGGTCTATTCATATCCTTTGCCCACTTTTGAATTTGGGTTCTTTGTCTTTTTGTGGTTGTATTTATATATTCTGCCTATTAAGCCCTTATCCAATATATGGTTTTCAACTATTTTCTCCCATTCTGCAGATTGTTTTCTCCCCTTTTTATAATATTTGTTGATGCACAAAAAGTTTTAATTTTGATGAAATTGAATTCATCTGTAGTTTCTTCTGTTGCTCATGCTTTTGGTGTCATGTCTGTGAATCCATTGCTGAATCCCAGGTCATGAAGAATTGCCCCCTATGTTATCCTCCAAGAGTTTTATAGCTTTAGCTCTTATACTTAAGTTCTTGACCCATTTTTAGTTATATGAAATGAGGTAGGGGTACAACTCCATTCTATTTTGTATAGAAATCCAATTTTCCCAACACCATTTGTTGAAGAAACAATTTGTCTCCAGTACATGTACTTAGCACCCTAGGCAAAAAAACAATGGACCAAAAAATGTGTAGGTCTATTTCTGGACCTTCAGTTCTGTTCTTTTGTCTATATGTCTATCTTTATTCCAGTACCACACTGTTTTGATTGTTGTACAAGGTGAAATCGGGAAGTATGAGTATTCCAACTTTGTACTTTCTCAGAAATTTTTTGGCCATTTAGGGTCCCTTGTAGTTCCATATGAATTTGAAGATCAGCTTTTCTATTACTGCAAAAAAATGGCTACTGGAATTTTGATAGGGACTACACTGAATTTGTAGATCACTTTGGGTAAATTAACATCTTAAAAAATGAAGTTTTCCATCCCATAAACATGGAATATATTGCCATTTACTTAGGTCTTCTTTAATTTTTTTCAGGAGTATTTTGTAATTTTCAGTGTATCAGGGTTTTTTTGTTTTTCTTTTTTTTTTTTTTTGCATGGGCAGGTACCAGGAATCAAACCCGGGTCTCCAGCATGGCAGGCGAGAACTCTGCCTGCTGAGCCACTGTGGCCTACCCTATATAAGTCCTTTATATCCTTGGTTTAATTTATTCTTTCAGGTACTATTGTATATGTAATAGTTTTCTTAATCTCTTCTTCTGATTGTTCATTGCTAGAGTATAGAAATATGACTGATTTTTGTGTGTTGATCTTGTACTTTGAAACTTTGTTATAATTGCATATTAGTTCTAGTAGTTTCCTTGTGGAATCTTTTGGATTTTCTATATAATATCATGCTTTCTGCAAATAAAGATAGTTGTAGTTCTTCCTTTGCTATTCAGATACCCTTTATGTATTTTATTTTCCTAATTGTTTTAGCTAGAACTTCTACTACAATATTGGATACAGTGGCAAAATCAGCCCTCCTTTTCTTGTTCCTGATTTTAAGTGGAAGGCTTTAAGTCTTTCACCAATGAGTATGATGTTAGCTGTGAGTTTTTCATATATGTCCTTTATCATGTTGAGGAAGTTTCTTTCTAATTCCAATTTTCTGAGTGTTTTTTTACCAAGGAAGGATGCTGGATTTTGTTAAATGCCTTTTCTGCCTCTACTCAGATAATCCTGTGATTTTTTCCCTTCATTTTATTTATATGGTATATTACATTGATTGATTTTCATATATTGAACCACTTTTGCATTCCTGAAATAAATCCCACTTTGGTCATAGTAAATAACCTTTTCAATATGCTGTCGGATTTTGTTTGCTAATATTTTGTTAAGGAATTTTGTATCATATTCATAAAGGAGATAATGTATTTTTAAAACAAAAAATTTCTAGATATACAATGTTATGGATTGATGTAACTACACATATATTATAAAAATATAAACTAGCTCCTACTTATTAAATGCTTGGTATAAGTCTGATACACTTGTTGGCTCAGTGACTAATATGTACTTTTCTCAGTTTTGTATAGAATACTGAGACGTGGAAGATTAAAGTTGTAGAAAAAGAAATTTAACTGAGGACCATTTGTATTAGTCAGGATCTCCAGGGAAACAGAACCAATTATTTTCCTTTCCTTCCTTTTTCCCCTCCTTTTTTCTTATATTCTTTGAACCTCAAGGCAGCCAATTGAATTACCATACTCCTCATTTCATAGTGCAAATCATAGTTAGTCATGCGAGAGTTCTCTCTCATTCCATTTTTTCTTTTAGGTACAATCCCTACCCCAATTCCTTCCACTTCTTCCATAGTTTTTCCCTCTAAAATACTCAAAATTTCTCTAAATATACGTATATCTATGTCAAATAATTGTTGTTGCTCATGTTTGTACATTTTTTTAATTTATTCAAATTATAATTTGATAAGGCTATTACTTTTTCTTACCTTTCCCCAAAAAATATATATTTTAAGCACTCAACATGTTGCTTTATGTGCATTCAGTTAACTATTTCTTACTCCTGCATGTTATTCCAAAGTACTGCATAATAATTAATTTCACTTATCAATTCCTTGAGTGGCAGATGGTAGATTGCTTCCAACTTTCAACTATATATGTCCCCTGGTGTGATATTGTTGAAAACAAATATTGCTGGTCTCTATTTCTGTACTGATAGATTTTTTTCCAGATTACCTATACAATTTATGCTACCATAAGCAGTGTATATAAGTTTCTCCCTCTCCATATTCTTGACAACATTTGGTTTTATCCATTTGTATTTTTTTTTTTTTTGCCATGCTGAAGAGTGGAAAGCAATTGTGATTGCTATCAAGTCTAGTCTTCATTTACCTGTCAACCTTTCAGGCTTCTCTAGCACTGAGATCCCTATTCATATCCTTTGCTCAATAGGCCATTTTGAAAGTATTATGTACCCCAGAAAAGCCATGTTTACTGGTTAAGTCTTATGGGAGCAGCCATTACTTTTAATCCTGACTCAGTATTGTAGGGTGGAAACTTTGATTAGATTATCTCTATAGAGATGTGACACTCCCAATTGTGGGTATGACCTTTTTAATTAGACGAGATGTGTCTCCACACATTCAAGGTGGGTCTTGATTAGTTTACTGGAATCCTTTAAAAACAGAAACATTTTGGAGAAAGCTCAGAGCTGACAGAGATGCTTGGAGAACAATTGCTTCAGAGCCGACAGAGACACTTGGAGATGTAAATGCATGGAGACCAGTTGCTTCATAGCTAACAGAGACATGGATGTTTGGAGATGCTTGAAGTGCTGACAGTGAGAACAGATGCTTAGACAGGGTCAGAGCCCAGCAGACATCACTATGTGCCTCCCATGAGATGCCGAGGAAGCCAGAACCTAGGGTTTTGTCCCAGAGGAGTTAAGTGAAGGCCCACAGATGCTTAGAGAGGAAAGCACAGGAAATAGAGGCTGAAAACAATGGAGCCCAGGCAGAAGCCAGCCACATGCCTTCCCAGCTGACAAAAGTGTTCCAGATGGCATCAGCCCTTCTGAATGAAGGTAATTTCTTATTGGTGCCTTAATGTGGAGACTTTCATGGCCTTAGAACTGTAAACTTGTAACTTATTAAATTCCTTTTTAAAAAGTTATTCCATTTCTGTATATTACTTCCTGGCACCATTAGCAAATAAATACAGATTTTGGTACCAGAGAAGTGGGGTGCTACTATGGTTTGCAAATACCAAACATATTGGAATAGCTTTTTAAATGAATAAAGGGAAGATTATGGAAGAGTTGTAAGGAGATTGATAGAGAAGACCTAGAGTGCTTTGAAAAAACTGTTGGTATAAATGTGGACTCTAAGGGTACTTCTGATAAGGCTTTAGACAGAAATGATGAACATGTTGTTGCTAACTGGAAGGAAGACATTCTTTTTGGAGGGAAGGTAGAATTTAAGAGTGATTAACTTGGATATTTAGCAGAAGAAATTTCTAAACTAAATGTGGAAAATGCAGTCCGGATGCTCCTTGAAACTTATAGGAAAACATGAGAGGAAAAAGATAAGTTGAGAACTGAAATATTGGGCACAAAGAAAACAGAAACTGATGGTCTGGGAAATTCTGGGCTTTTAGAAAGTGAGATCCCAGTGAATAGGGCTCCACATGAGGATTTAACCAAACATCGAAACAGCCAGCCATTACAGGACAAGCAAGGATTAGAGATGGCATTATCCGGAAAGGATTTGTGAAAAATTCTACTGACTGATGACTTTAAACCTTGTACACTACATGAAAAATCAACACATTTTTGTGAGATCTGTATTAATGGACCCACTGTGATTTGCACTTAAAAGGACAGAAAAGGGACAAATTGAAGGAAAAATAGCTTCAGAGGCGGAACCATGGAAGCTGAGGTCTGAAGCTAGGAAATCTTAGGCCAGGAGAGTGGACCCATCCATACACATGGAGAGGGTGAGTTTGCCCCAGAAGCAGAGAGCAGACCTTCTGCTTTACTATTCAGGAAGTTGTGCCCCCCCCCCCAGGCATCAGAGAGGGTGGAGTGCATAAACCGGGGATTGGGGGGAGTCTGGCTGCCACCCCATTGTTTTGGTGGTGTTGAGCCCCGAAGATAACAAAGATCCTGGATGCTGCCCCAAAGCTTGGAGAGGATGGAGCCAAGAGAAAGATGGTCCCCCCAATGCACCCCAGTGTTGCAATTCACCCTGGCATTTGGAGAGAGAACAAGACTGCTGCATAGGCCTTTGGAAAGGATGGGACTTCTGCTTTTTGAAGCCGTGAAGATAAATGAGTCTCAAACTTCGAAATCCAATGGAGTTTGCCCTGCAAATTTTCAGAACTGTTTGGGTCCAATGACTCCTGTATACCTTTTGATTTCTCCCTAAACGTGGCAATGGAAACATATATCCTATGACTGTCCCTCCTTTGTATATTGGCAGCAGGTAACTTGTTCTGCGTTTCACAGGTCCATAGCCGTAGAGAATTTTTTGCCTTAGACAGACCATGCCTATAACTATGTCTTTGATAAGATTCTGTACTATTTTTGCCTTTGTATGGTATTTGTATTGTTACTGAAGTTGTTTAAGGCTTTTGTGATATTGTGGTGGAGTGAATGCATTTTGCATATGGAAAGAACATATCTGTTTGGGGTCCAGAAGGTGGAATATGCTGGTTTGAAAGTATTATGTACCCCAGAAAAGCCATGTTTACAGACTCAGTCTTGTGGGGGGCATCCATTTCTTTTCATCTTGATTCAGTATTGCAGGGTGGAAATTTTGATTAAATTATTTCCATGGAGATGTGATGTGCCCAATTGTGGGTGTGACTTTTTAATTAGATGAGCTATAACTCCACCCGTTCCAGGTAGGTCTTGATTAGTTTACTGGAATCCTTTAAAAGCAGAAACATTTTGGAGAAAGATCAGAATCAACAGAGATGCGTGGAGAGCAGTTGCTTCATAGGTGACAGAGACATTTGGAGAACAATTGCTTCAGAGCTGACAGAGACATGGATGTTTGGAGATGCTTGAAATGCTGACAGTGAGATCAGATGCCTAGACATGGGCAGAACCAAGCAGATATTGCCATGTGCCTTTCCATGAGATGCTAAGGAAGACAGAACCCTGAGTTATGTCCCAGAGGAGCTAAGTAAAGGCCACCAGATGCTTAGAGAGGAAACCACAGGAAATAGGCTGAAAGCAATGGAGCCCAGGAGCAAGGGACCAGCAGTTGCCAGCCACATGCCCTCCCAGCTGATGGAGGTGTTCTGGAAGGTACTAGCCCTTCTGCAATGAAGGTAACCTCTTGTTGGTGCCTTAATTTGGAGATTTTCTTGGCCTTAGAACTGTTAACTCATAACTAATTAAATTCCCTTTTTAAAAGCTGTTCTATTTCTGGCATATTGCTTTCTAACACCACTAGCAAATTAATACACTCACTATTTTTTATTTTTTATTTGTCTTTGCAAATACAATTTTTATTTGTCTTTGCAGAATATCTTTGCACCCTAGATGTCTTTGACATCTCTTGTCATTTTTGGGCACTACATGAATCTTTTCCCAGTGAGTCACTTGCAAATGCTTTTCCATTGAATTTCCTTAATACATCTAGAGATATGCCCCTCAAGAAAAATTCATGGGATAAAAATTCTTGAGTTAGGATAATTGATTCAGGTATAGTATATTTCTTCAAGAAGCTACTTTTAAAGTCAATTTAATTTAATTTTTTAAGCTAGTAAAAATAATATGACTACTCTAAAAGAACAATTTCCTATTGTGTTTGGCTATGAATCTGCTAGAGGTACTCTTAAGCATTCTGAAAGACAGAAGCCAGATTCAGAATCTGGAGTTTCAGTGTCGCAAAGGTAAGTATATGACATAAATAATGGTGGGTGGCATTATTTCAAGGTGAATGCTCACACTTGCCCAAAGGTTAGCAAACTTTTTTGTAAAGGGGCAGATAATAACTCATTTAGGCTTTATACGCCACAAAGCCTTTGTCACAACTACTCAACCCTGCCTTAGTAGCAGGAAAGCAGCCATAGACAATTTATAAATGAATGGGTAAGTTTTTTCCCCCCTTGGTCTATATTGAGTGTTTAATTACAAGGAATCCACTCATTTTATTTAAAGGATAAATGATAAACTAAGACACTCCTACATTGAGTAGAGACATAGAGTTTATCACGTGTAATTTATCTGGTTTGTTAATCAGTTAGGGTGTGCTCTAGTTTGCAAGCTGCCAGAATGCAATATACCAGAAACAGAATGGCTTTCAAAAAAGGGGAATTTATTAACTTGCTAGTTTACAGTTCTAAGACTGTGAAAATGTCCAAATTAAAGCTAGGCTTAAAAATGTCCAATTTAAGGCATCCAGGGAAAGATACATTGTTTCAAGAAGGCCGATAACATTCAGTGTTTCTCTCAATTGGAAAGGCACATGGTGAATATGGCAACATCTGATAGCTTTCTCTCCAGACTTATTGTTTCATGAAGCTCCCCCAGGGATGTTTTCCTTTTTCATTTCCAAAGGTCTCTGGCTGTGTGGGCTCTTGTGGTTCTTGTGGCTGTCTCGTGGCTCTCCCGTCATTCTAAAACTTTCTCCAAAATGCTTCCCCTTTTAAAGGACTCCAGTAAACTAATCAAGCACCCAGAATGGGTGGAGTCACATTTCCCTCTAATAAAAAGTTAATATCCACAATTGGGTGAGTTAAATCTCTTTGGAGATAATCTAATCAAGTTTCCAAACTACAGTACCAAATAGGGATTGAAAGAAACAACTGCCTCGATGAGATGGATCAGGATTAAAACATGGCTTTTCTAGGCCACATAATCCTTTCATACCAGCACAGGGTGATGAAGACTCTCCACTTTTACTAGATTTATAATGTGAATATTCATATGGAGTATTACAAGACCATCTACTATGGGCCTTGATACATAGATGGCATTCATAGGGATTCTCTCCAATATGAATTTCCTTAGATTAACTGAAATAGTACAGATGTCTGAAGGCATTACCATATTGATTACAAACATAGTGTTTCTTCAGTATGTGAGTTCTCTGCTGTGTGTTAAGGTTAAATCTATGGCTGAACTCTTTTCATTTTTCCAAACATTTTTAGTGTGAATTCTCATTCCATCTTAGGTAAAAATAATGACTGAATGCCTTTCCACATTGATGGCTTTCATGGGGTTTCTCTCAAGTTTGAAATCATTTCATGTTGTCTCAATTTATAAAAATTAATATTTTCCTATATAAATGGCATTCGTATGGCTTCTGTCCACTGTGCATTCTCTGATGTTGTGAATACTTTCCTAGACAGATCACATCCATAGGTTTCTAACCAGTGTGAGTACCCTCATGTTGTTAAAGATAAGAATCTAGACTGAAAGCTTTCCCATATAGAGGACATTCACGTGGTTTCGATCCTATGTGAGTTCTCTCATGTCGTTTAATGTTAGAGGGAGGAACGAAGGCTTTCTCACATAGACAGCATTCAGAGTGTTTCTGTCCAGTATGAATTCTCTCATGTTGTTTAAGATAGGAATATCAACTGACGGTTTTCCACATTGGCAGCATTCAGAGGGCGTCTGTTCAGTGCCAATTCTCTAATGTCATCTGAAGGCAGAACAATGAGTGAAGCTTTCCCACATACATGGCATTCATAGGAATGAATCCTTTGAATTCTCCACTGTGGGTTCTCTCATGTATTTTGAGGGTTGATCACTGACTGAAAGCATTCCCACATACATTGCACTCTCCAGTGTGAGTCCTCTCACGTTTTCTAAGATAAAATTATCAACTGAAGACTTTCCCACACAATAACATTTATAGGGTTTCTTTCCAAATGTGTGGTGTGATCTCTCATGTTGTCTAAGCTGAGAATATTGACTAAAAGATTTCCCACATACATGACATTTGTAGGGTTTCTTTCCAAGGCAAGATCTCCCATGTTTAAGCTGAGAATATCAACTGAAGCTTTCCCACATAGGGGACATTCATAGGGTTTCTCCCCACTGTGTATTGTCACATGTTGTCTAAGGTGAGAATATCAAATGAAAGCTTTCCCACACAGATGACATCATAGGATTTCTCTCCAGTATGAGTTCTCTCATGTTTTATAAGATTACAAGATTGACTGAAGGCTTTTCCACATAGATGACATTCATACGGCTTCTCTCCAGTGGGAATTCTCTCATGTTGTCTAAGCTGAGAAATTTTTATGAACACTTTCCTACATACAAGGCATCCATATGGTTTATCTCCAATATGAATACAAGTGTGCTGACTATGGCCAGAGCTCTTCTTAGCACTTGGGTGACATTAGTAGGATCTACTTCTAGTATGAATCTGCTTGTGTTGATTAAAAGATGACTGGCCACTGAGGACTTCTCCGTGTGGTCGTCCAGAAACACAGTTTCTTAATCATGTGAATTAATGCATGTTGAGTCACTGTGGATCTGTGATAAGAATCTTCTTGCAAATAATTGTATCTAAGGGAGTTCTTTAGAGTGTGAGATGTTAATGGTGTGATGTTAGATGTGTCTTTCCTGCGGGTAGGTTGCATGAATAGCCTTTCTTGTTTTTTAAAGGCACTTTTCCTGCCTGGACTCTTCTTTTGGAGAAATCCTATTCCTTCTCTCCACACTTCCTCTCCCTGTATCAACTGTGAAATCACATCTGATTTGAAGACTCGACATCCCACTGAGACTAGAAACTTGATATTCTCCTGCATCACTCTTCTGAACACCTTTCTCTGGGATGTGTCTTGCAGAGCCCACCCTTCCTGGGTGAAGTCCACAGTTACATCTTTGAAGATCATTAACTTCTGTGGTTGCATTGTCAATAGCTCAACTGACAACTGTCTTCCTCTGGATTTTCATTCACAACCAAACAGGCAGTAGGTGAGGAAAGAAAAACCCAGACTGGAAAAGCAAGGATCCCACTTTAAATGAGACTGCTTTCACCACACTATGGAATTCAGAGGTTCTTTCTGTCTAGAAAAAGCACCATTTTGATAGGAGACTGTCTTTATGCAGTTGATGATGTCATCAGTCATTTAGGTTGTCGATCCTTTTTCGATTAATTATTTTATAATTTATATATTTTTATATTTATAATATTTTATAAGTTATTTATAATATTTTATACATTATATTTATAAAAATATAATTTATAATTATTTATAATGTGAGGTAGTAGTCCAAATTCATTCCTTTGCATGTGGATATCCATTTATCCCAGCACAAGCTGTTGAGGAGACTCGACTTTCCCCATTCAGTGGTATTGGCATCTGGCATCCCTGAAGAAGGTCAACTGACCATGGATCTATGAGTTTACTTTTGCATTCTCAATTTTATTACATTAGTCTATATGTGTATACTTATGCAGAACCATTCTGTTAGCCATTATAAAATTGTAACAATATTTGATATTGTTAAGTGTCAGTCCTCTATCTTCTTTTCCAAGATTGTTTTGGCTATTTAGGATGTCTTAGAATTCCGTATGAATTCGAAGATTGGGTTTTCCATTTTATGATAGCTGGGGTTATGCCATCACCATCTTGTGTTACTCTTGGCTACTTCAGACACCCAGACTCATGAATAGATAGACTCTGTATAACTTTATTTATACAAATGGTTTGCTGGGCTGGATTTATCCTGAGGGCTATATGTCAGCCTTGAATTCTAGTTCATAGTTCTCTTGTTTTATGGTTTGTTTTTTGTTCTTAGAAAAATTGTGGTTTAACAGAAAAATCATGCATAAAATACATAAAATCATGCATTAAAATAATGCAAAAATATATGCATAAAATACCACCCTATTATCAACCCCTTACATTAGTGTAGTACATTTGTTACAATTGATGAATGGGCATTTTTATAATTGTACTATAATTAATAGCTCATGACTCATCGTAAGTTTATTTACTGCTTAGGTTGTCAAGTTCAATTTCCTTTAACAGTCTCTAGATTAAGTGAACAAATTCAATTATCTGTTAACAGATTGTTTACAAGCTTGGTGTTTATCACCACCCTCATGGCTGAAAGTAACATGTTACATTCCTGGGAATTAAATAGCAGCAAGGTTCTTTGTAATAAAGTAGGTAGGTCCTTGCAACTTTTCGCTAAATACTATCAGAACTGTTATTTTTGATAACAAAAACAAAGCCTTCATAAATTGAAGATTAAAAAATTCTTTGGCCTCACATATACAGTGCTCCTTATTCAACGGGCTCTTGTGATGATTGGAATTTTAATATTTTCTATCCTTATTTGACTGCTGAGAAAAATAATAGCCAACATAGTACTTTAAATTCTCAAAATACATATATCAACAAGATTATTTCCTCTCAAAGCTTTTTTCTCAGATATGACTGTTACCTATAATTTTCCTCTGATTTTAACCAATACTAAGCAAAACCCTTAAAATAGTATGTCACACAACTTCACAAAGAGTTGGAGGAAGAAAAATGAAACACAATTGCATTTTCATATATAATCACCTCTGTAATTTAATTGCCTTAATGCCTAGACTTTTCTTATATATTTTATGTAGTTGTAAGAGTATGTTATGAGTACTATGTGCCAAGTACTCTTTTATTTTTGTTTTTTCAAAAAAAATCTTTTGTTTCCTTTATTGGAGCAAGATTCCTGACCAATACACAGTAAGGTATTTACTAAACAGATTTCTGTGCAGGAAAGTTACATACTGTCCATTTAAACAGGTTTTGATACACTTTGCTTCTTGATGGAATAGTTCCATTTATAAAGTTTTAAACATCAAAAGCTTTGAATGTGACCAGGCCAGCCATTAATTCATCTCTGCAAACCTTAAGTGGCATTGAATTTTAGCTACTATATTTTACAACATTAAAAGCTTAGGCGGGATTGAGGGCAGTGCAATGGTGGCTCAGTGGCAGAGTTCTCGCCTGCCATACCAGAAACTGGGTTCAATTCCCAGCGCTGCCCATGCAAAAAAAAAGGCTTATGCAGGAAGGAACTGATGTTTCTTTTGGTCTCTGGTGTCTCGGAATGGCTGGGGATGGAGACCTGGAATTGTGGAGTTCTGGCCCATGTCGGGCTCTGGAGTCTGTTCTAGGGCTGGTGGTTGTTGTGCTTTGAAATTTATTGCCTTTGTGTGTATGTTGTTTTTTCAAGGAAGGGGAGGAGCAAGTTGATTGTGATGGTAGAAAGATATTTGTTCCTTCTGACCTCCTATATCCTGTAGCAGCTGGAGCAGGGGTCTGGGATGGTGTGGTGGCTCGTGGTGGACTCTGAGATCTGTCCTGTGACTGCTTGTTGGGGAGTGCTTTGAAGGCTATTGCTTTTTTTCTTTCCTTGCTTTGTATGCATGTTGTATTGTACAGTAGGAAAAGTTAAAAAGAAAAAAATTCGCAGGGTGTGCGAATGTAGTTCAGTGATAGAATTCTCACCTGCCATGTAGGAAACCTGGGTTTGGTTCCCAGCTATTATCCTCCCCCCCCCAAAAAAAATTCAACAAATGGTGCAGCAATAACAGAATAGTCACACGGAAAAATAATCAAATGTGATTCCCCCACCATTCAGCATACAAAAAAAAAACAAAGCTTATGCATTAGGTAGCTTCTCAAAATGTTTTATGCACAGTGGCATTTAGTAGACAAGCTAAATCCTGCCTAGTCCATATAGCACCTAGATTCACATAGATGGGTCTCGTTTGAGATAGATTTGTAAGATAGCTGGTACTTGAGACAAAAAGTAATCCAAACCTGGGTTTCTCATCAGCAGTCTTCCTACAGTGAGAGTCATAGGACTTGCATTTTAGTGTCAGTGAAGACATGCCAGCAACTGCCCCACATGTAACTTGGCTTTAGAGCACCAGGTCTGGCTGATGGCGGTGGAAAGAGCTATTTTCATTATTATATCCAGGTAGATAAGAGCCCATTTTTTAAAAAAGCCAATTAGAAATTTTAAAAACAAGGGTACAAACCCTCAAAGAACTGAGTTTTTAGCAGTCTGATTTCCCCAGTGATATAAATATTTTCAGAAACTGACAGCAAATTGTACCCACAATGTTTCCCAGCTGTAGAGACATTAATAAGTGGACTCAAATCCCTTACTCAATCCACATATCCCTGAGGTTATCCTGCAGAGTGTTTATCAAAAAATTTGGAGACAGGGTGACAAAGTTTGACAATGGTGTGTTAAACAAGTCAAACTTGGAACGTCTTAAAGTTATATCTGTTCTGAGAGACAAGCATCAAATCCTTTGTGCACATTTAGTTTTATTGTAACAAAGCAACTTGTATGTTTTTAACATTTAAAGCTAGTATCATCTTCCCAGTGAAACAGAAAGAAAATTTAAAAATAAACAGGAACAAAATTACAATGGAAAATACCAATTCCAAATAAGATCCTACAGGTTCTGCTGAGTCTCCCATCGAGTGGCAGGGCTCAAGTCACCATTAGGAGAGAATTTTATTTCAAAAATGTCATCTTAAACTGCAGGGATGTCTGTTAAACATCGCAAACATGCCAAGCACTCCTTTAGATACTGATGGTAGAATAGAGTGTGTGCCCTCACAAAGCTTATATTCTAATGGGGGACTGCTGTAGTATCAAACCAAATAAGATCTGTTGGGAGAAGGGGATGGATTCAGGATATATTGTAATTTCTAGCCAATAGGATTTGTTAATTGACTGGCAGTGGGAGTGAGGGAAAAAGAGGAATCAAGGATGACTCCTAGGTCATGTATATAATTTTGCATTTTTCAGAATTTATTTCAAGCTCCAGGAAGTTTTTCCTGGACATTTCTCCAACTTTCTTGGATTATAATCCACTTGCATACACTTCCAGAATACCTTGAGCTTATTTCTAGCATAGCACTCTTCACTTATAGATTGCAATTATCCATTTTTTGTGTGTGTCTCAAATACTAGGTTGTGGATCCTTTGTGCACAGAGACTTTGTCTTTATTTTTTTTGTAAGTCCCAGAGCTTTGTGGGGTGGCTGGAATGAAATAGGCATTAATTTACCAAATGACTGACCAACTGACTGACTAAGTTTTACTTGCTTCACACATTGTAAAATTTCTCCTTATTTTTACAAAGATTGGATAGCTATAGTTTTAATGGCCACGTGATATTCTGCAGAATGTGAGCTCCATAATTACTTAACCATTCTGCTATTTTTAGACATTGAAGTTCAAGCTTCTTCCATATTTTAGATGACGTCTTCAGGATATATTCTGAGAAGAAATATTACTACCAAATTTATTTCAATAAGTATTGTACCAATTTTACATTACTAACAGCAATGAGCTAAGGGGACCATTTCCCACAACACTAGGACTAGCATTAGCTTTTACAACATTTCAAAGCGTTGCTGATCAATAGGCCCAAAATCTACCCTAGTTTTAATACATTTTACTGATTATTGCTAAAGTTAAACATCTTGCTGTACATATGTTTTCTAGTTATGAAACTTTGTTTATTTTATGTGAATGGTGGAAATTTTATTCATTTTACATCCATTTTCAAAATTTCATATAAAAATGAGTACATTAATTTTTATCTGCCTTATTGGTAATTGATCTTTTGTTTGCCTATTTTGGTTACATAATACTATTGTATTTCTACCATATGTTTTAGATTTTTACGTAGTCAAATATGTTGATCATTTTCTTGGTGATACCTTCCATCACATGAAGTTCAGAATGTCACTTAAGAGATGTGAAAAATATTCAATAAAATTGCCTTTAGCTTTCATTTGGTGTACATTTATAATACTTAGCTGTTGAAATTGTCTAAGGGTTCTTTGTGTCTAATTTAGAATTCATATTGCTGAAGTAAACTAGAGGTGGAAGAAATGAAGCAATTTGAGCATATTAATTAGAAGCAGGAGTTCTCTCCCTACGCGTCTGACCTCTACTACTTTATGAACTATATGACTAAGTCCCAGTAACCCAACGTCAAAATAGGGATAGTAATCTGCTGCCATGGTACAGCTAGCTCCTCATTTCATTTTGTATTTCCTGTTGCTCCCAGCAGTGGAGGGAAGAGGGGAGGAAGCATCAAAATGTTATTGGAAGCAGAAAAAGGAAAAGAGATGGCATCGTACAGCATGGTGATGGGCGATTCATACCAATACTCTACACTGAGTACTATATCCTTCCTCCTTGTGTTATTTATGACTGTATAACAAACCACCCCCAAAATTTAGCTGCATAAAATCACAATTCACAATTTTATCTCATGGGTCTGTGATTTTACTGAGCTCTGCTGGGCAGTTCTCACTTGGGGCCTCTCACGCAATTGCAATGAGATAGCAGCCAGGCTGAGGCCGCTTGAAGGCTCCCCAGGCTGGCTGTTCTTGAGGCTCACTCACATGAGTGAGTGATGCTGACCCTCGGCCAGGAGCTTAGCTGTGGCTGTCAGCCTTGTGCTTACACATGTTTCTTGGGTCCATATTGCCTGGTGTCCTCACATCATGGCAGCTCAGGGCTCTAAGAGCAAGTTTTCTAAGAGGCCCAAGCAGAAACTAGAATGTTTTTCTAGCCTAGCCTCTGAAGTCCCAGTCCTTTTATCTGCTGTTGGTCACGTAAGCTAGTAGGAGCAGCCCAAATGCAAAGAGAGAATTGGATTCCACCTCTCAATGGGAGGAGTAGTAAAGAATTTTGTAACCGTCTTTAATCTACCAAACTGCCTTTTATCTCTCTGCTGCAGTCCCCATTTAATATTACCCAAATACCTAATTCCTTCTGGATCCAGAAAGAAGAAGAAAGAGCAAAAGAAGGGCTGTTTTTTTAAGAAGATGTCGCAGAAGTTCTAACAAATGTTCCACTTACGTTTCACTGGCCAAGCTTAGACATGTGGCCACATCTAGCAGCAACAGAGACTGGGATAATCTTTTAGCCAAGTAGCCATGTCCCAGCTGATAATTGGGATTCTATTTATTTAAAAAAAAAAAAAAACGAGAAAGAAAAAAATAGAAACTAGGAGACATGTAGCAGTTTCTGACACATTTCTCCAAACTCTCATTAATTTCTCAAACAATTTTTTGCTGTTTCTTTGGTATCATAACCTCATTGATATCATCCCTAAAACAACCCAGTTTCAGGTCCTCTTCAGAACTAAACCATGTACCCCCAAGCTGATCTCCATCACTAATGAGCTTCTTGGGAAAACATCATAGAATGTCCACATTAGACTTTTTTTCAGGCAAAAGAAAAAAGTACCCTAAGGTGTATTTCAGTATATTGAGCCAGCAATAGGTACTTCACTCATATCATTAACCAGTTAAATAGACAAAGCAAATGCCAGCACAGTAGTTCTCATTTTCAGATACTTGCAACAATGTATTTGGTACCTGTTACGATTTTCCCAAACAACCTTTGACCTAAACGCTCAGCAATTCCAGCTGGAGGTGAATAGACAACTTCTGAGTTCAGGCTGACACAACTGGAGCTTTCATCTGATATATTCACAAAAAGGGACACACAAAAAGGGATTTGGCAGGAAATTTCTACTCGCATGCAAACCTAAGTCACTACTTTTTAAAACGACTACACTTTTCTACACACAGTATTTGTATCAGTGAGAAATACCTAGAAACATTCCCGATTAACGTCAGCCTCCCTGGGAATTTGTTAAGAATCCCAGTTCCCAGGCACCACCCTGACTTCCTGAATCAGAAACCCTCGGTGGGGGGGAGGGGGAAGCTCCCAATCCAACATTAGATTTTAACTTGTCATTAATAATATGTAATTAATCTGAAAGATGGTTCTTTGCGCTATCACCGTTTGTTTAATATGAACATTCTAAATAAAATTTCACATCATGCAGACAGAAGATTAGGGAAACATAAATACTGAATCAACTATTCCATCGTGAAATCATTTCCTTTGGTTATATGCAAATGGGTGCCAAAAAATTCAAATACATCTATACATATGATTAACTGACCCCTTGTGAACTAAATTTCTAGTGAACAATTACACTGAATTTTTTTTTTCTTTGCATGGGCAGGCACCGGGAATCAAACCCGGGTCTCGGGCATGGCAGGCGAGAACTCTGCCTGCTGAGTCACCATGGCCTGCCCTATATTGAATTTTATCATCGCTTCAACTTAGTTTTAAATATAAAGATGTAGTATGATAGAAAAAAAATGCACTTAATGAAAAATCATACTTTAAAATCCAGTAAATCTTAAAAATCATAAAATAGAAGAAAAATAATCTGATAAAAATTCAAACACTAAAAATACTGTATTTTTAATCAATTTAAATAGTACAAGTAAAAATAGAGTAGTTTGATAAAGTCCTACAAGTGTGAGGTTAAAAATCACAGTTTTTACAAAATTACCGAAGATTACAACTTGTATAGTTTCCATTTCATTTACTTATCTCTCACTTAATTAGGATAGTTAGTCCTCATTAGTTACCAAAAATTTGATCTCCTGAGAGTATCCATTATTTTAAACCTGCTTTACACTCTCTCCCACCCCCAGAATTGGTAATCCTTAATACCTGAACAGATATATTGTTGTCTTTATCATCCGCCAATTTCATTAATGCTTTAAACCTTATTTTGGAGGTATAGGATGTCGAAATCTTTACAAATTCTTTGCACTTTCCCAATGTAGTGGAATGCACAACCAAATTGAGGCTTATGTTTTATTATATATGTATGTATGTATAAACACTCAAGGGTTATTTGGATTTATTTACTTTTTCTCCAAGGAAAGCTGTTTAGATCTGAGGACTTAACTGACTTGGTACGTTTTTTCTTATTGTTCTACAAAGAAAGACCCATAGACATCCTCTTGGATGCCATTCTTCATGTGAAGGCGTGTGCTATGGGTGACACGCTTGTGAGTATTTGTTTACTTTATGAATGCCAAATATATTGGGGAGATGATATATATGGAATGTGATTATCTAAAATTTGCTTACTAACTCAAATCTAGTGGATACGTTGAAGTTTCTGAACCCCTATATCTTACATACCTTAAATTGTTATTGACACCTCTATCTATTAAATGAGGAGACCAAAAATGCAATGAGTTACTATGAGGTAATTGGTCTATAATTAAGCTACTCATTCTAGAAGACTCTTTTTCTTTCAAGAGAGAAGCATGCCTTCAAAAATGGGAAAATAAATGTGTACTAAGGGAAAATGAGAATGGAATCATATATAAAATATACCTTTCTCAGGAGATGTCATCAATTTCCATAGCTTCATATGCCATAGTATATGCTGAAGACTTCCAAATATACATCTCCAGCCCAGATGTCTCTCCTGAGGTCTCCACACTTGCATGAACACACATAAGTCCCTCAAAGATATTTCTGTTTACTCAGAGGCACCCAAATTCAGCATGTCCAAAACTGAATACAAATGCTTCCTTCCCACCCATACCCAAAACTCATGTGTCTTGTCTGTCTCCACAGGCCAAGTCAAAACCTTGAGTGTATGCCTTAATTCTGTGTGCCTCCCACCATTCCATTCAAACACCAACTCCCATCAAATTCTACAACTGCAATTACTCTTATGTCCATCCACATCTGTCCACCCTCCCTGCCATCACTGCAGTGTAAATCACCCTTTACTTTCCTAGGTTGCTGCTTTCAGTCTTGCGCCTTTCCAATCCATTGTCCTTACTGCAGCCAGAGTAATCTGACCAAAACCCAGATCTGCTCATATCACTCCCCTGTTTTGTTTTGTTTTTCCTTGAAAAACTTTAGTGGCTCTTCATTATCCTCAGGATAAACACCTAACACCTTAACAAGGCTTATAACCCTGTTTATCATTCTTGGGTGAGTCTTCTTCATCTTAGAATGCATTCTTCCTTTTTCCTTGATTTGCCTAATTAGGGTCCTTTTCTCCAACACCACAGTTTGCTTGAACAAGTCCTATTGGCTCATTGGGTATCAAATTAAACAACATTTCCTCTAAGAAACCTTCCCTGAACCCTGCCTTCTCCCCATCCCCCACCCCCATCCATTTTCCAACTCTGGGATACTTGGTTTCCTGAGCATAGGTTCTGTGCGTACCCTGTAAATCTGTAATGATTCCTATTGATTTCAAGTTCCTTTTTGGTACAACTGAAAACTGTTCAATCCTGGATTCCTAACCCCTAGTATAATACTGAGTATATATAGCCTATACTTAGCAAATATTTATTAAATTAATGAATAAATGAAAAATGGAGAGTTTAGTAAATTTACAATTTCATTATGTCACTGGTATTACTCATATAGTTTTCCATTCTGTTTTATTTCTTTAAAAATCACCTCTATTACTTACCTCAAGAAAAGAAAGGAGCTAATTAATGAATCAGGGAAGAGAAAGACAGAATAATGTAGCCAAGAAAATATTAAAAACTACACTTAAGTTATTGGAATAAAGAGAAAGGAGAGGAAAACTATAGATGATAAAACAGTAGGCTGTGTTTCTAAATAGAGTTCATGAAAATACAATCTTTAACCAAGACCCTCTTTTATATCCTCACTCTTTTAATGAGATTTTTCTTAAGAATGAAAAGCTAAGAAATAAATGTTTGTATATAAATTTTAAAATATTAATATAGATCATAGCAAAAACTAATGTAATAAAAATTCTGCCATTAACAAATGCAATAGAAAAGGAATATTTGTTTTTTCTTACAGAAGATTATTTTTTCTTACTTTTTCCCCAGAAAAACTGTACACAAAAAAAGCAGCAAGTTCGTATTCAGTATAAACCTTCTCTTTTTCAGCATGTGGGTATACATTCATCGTTCCTTGGAAGAGAGCAATATTTCAAAGTAAGATCTTTGAAATGTAACTTCAGTAACATATAATATATAATATAATATATAATGTTTCAAAACCATATTATTTAGTAAGAGTGATGAGAACATAAGAAAGCTATAAAATATGATTGTTTAAACACAGTTCATCTCATATGTTATAGACATAGTTATAAAGATCATTTATAAATTGGGCAATGACTTTTTAAAGACCCAAGATATCTCTTATGGTTAGAAAAATCCAGCTCAGTAAATTTTGACATACTGTTCCCAGCTGAGCAATTCAAATATTGAGATTTGAAAATCATCACAGTCATTATTTAGTCTAAAATTCGAAATTATACAAGAATATTAATTCAAAAATTCAGTTTTCCTAATATCTATTTGAAATGCAGCAATATGTTTGTTACATTTACTATTTAACACAAGAATGATAATTCAGCTTCGTTTGATTTTTAATGATCCTTAACTTTTACATTATTTTTGGGAATAATATTACTCGTGATTGGCTTAGCACCTTGGTAGCATGGAAGAAACAAAGAATTCAGAGTCCAAACACGCATTTTTAAATTATAGTGGCCTAGGGAGTGCCCATGATATTGGGCAAGCTTTACCACTTCCCTGTGCCTTCTTCATCTGTAGATTGAGGAGCTTAAGTTAAATGATCATTAAGCTTTCTTCCACCTCTAAAATACCATTGACTTTCTACCCTTCCTGGTTTCTTCACACAATAAGGCAAATGAATGCTTCAGTCCTTTGCTAATTGTAATGAGAGAAATGTGTGTATCCATCCCATCAATTCATGTCTTTCATAATCTGCCCTCTTCCCACCTTTTCTGCTCTGTGTATTCTAGTGCACACAAGGGAACAGTGTCTATAACATGGTCTGAACATAAAAGTATTGACATGTGAATAATTTAATGCATAAATGTATATAAACACACACAGTTGCACACACGCATAACACACCTGCATACCCCACCCACAAATTCATTTGAATTCGTGAAATAGCAGGGCTACCCCATGGCACAACTCAAGGGGGTCACCATTCACACTTGAAGTTGTGAGAATATTGATTCATTAATTCATTCAATAAATATGTATTTAGCATCCATTATGTTTTAAGCACTGGGGATACAATACTGAACACAGAACATAAAAACCCTTGCCTTGATAGATCTTGTGTTCTAATTTCAATTTAATAATAACTCATTGCCTTCTGAGCATTTGTTCTGTAGCCAATTTTATTTTTATATGAGTATCTCTCTGATAGTTTTAAGGATTATTTATTTCCAACCGGGTTTTCTTGATAGTGGTCTACAGTTTTTTTCAATGTATATGTAATTATTCATATTTTGATGGTATAATCTTGGCCTTCCTCCTTTTTCTACTTCATGCCACAAAAAAATAGAAAAATATTTTAGTAATGTAACAAATGTGCTTATATTTTAATTATTTTCTTAATTTCTAACAGGATTTTCTTTATTAGAGGTTTCATAGTTCTAACAGCTTTTTAAAAAATTATCAGAATCTTCTTTGGGAGGAAAAAAAAGCTTAACCAAGACTTGAATATTTCTCAAATTTCTTCATAGTGAATAAAAGAGTGCATCATATTTTTTAAAAGTAAGTCTTCAATAATTAAGTGGTAAGTATAAAATTGATGTAGACATATAGGTAACTATCATAAAATTATTAATGTTATATTATTTTAAATCTTTATATTTCTGTGTATTCCTTTAGTTGTATATTATAGCTTTCTGATTTAGAAGAACCTGCAAGACTTACCCCAATCATTCCTTTTCTCTTCTTATCATATTCTGTTCAAGTACAGTGAATTTCAAAATAATAGATCTGAGTATGAAGCCTATTCTTGTCAATAGCTGCAAAGATATAGATGGAACTCTAAAATACTACGCTAAGTGTAAGAAGTCAGATGCAAAAGACCACATACTATATGATTTTATTTATGCAAAATTCAAGAAAAAGCAAAACTATAGTGTTCAACTGATATTCATTAATGCCTAACGATGTTGAGCATTTTTTTAACTTGCCTGAGGTATATATATATTTTGTGAATATATGTATGTGTCAGTTTAAATATTTGCAACTTGTAAATCTCGGTTGTTTTTGTATTATTGAATTGTAATAATCCTATATATGTACTGGACACCGGTCCCAGCCGATGGCTTGCATTTTCATTTTCTGAACAGTGTCTTTTGATGAACCAAAAAAGATTTTAATTTTGTTGGAATACAGTTTATCAACTTTTCTTTCATGATTTGTGGTTTTTGCATTGTAAAAAAGGAACTTTTGTGTAACCCAGTGACTCAAAGAATTTCTCCTACTTTTATTCTAGAAATGTTATGATTTTAGCTTGTACATTGAGGTCCATGTTCCATTTTTAGTTAATGTTTTGTATGTTGTGAGGAAAATGTGGTCTCATTTTTTTTTTACAATAAGGATATCCAGTTATTCTAGGACCATTTATTGACAAGATTATCCTTTCCCCAATGACCTAACTTGGCACCTTTGTTGAAAACCAATTGACCACATAACTGTGGGTCTGTTTCTGGAATCTCAATGTTGTTCCTTTGTTCTGTATAGCTACGTCATACCAATATCATACAGTGCTGATGATTGTAACTATACAGTAAATCTCATAATCAGATAATGTATGTCCACTGAATTTGTACATTGTACAAACCAAATTGTTTTATTTATTCTAAGTCTTATGAATTTGCATATACATTTTAGAATTAGTTTGTCAATATCTTTGAAGATGCTTGATAGATTTCATAAGGATTAAGTAAAGTCTAGAGATCAATTTGGTGAGAATTGTCATCTTAATATTGACTCTTCTAATCTATGAGCATGTTTTATCTTCTCATTTATTTAGATTTTCTCTAATTTCTTCTAGTAATTCTTTGTAGTTTTCATTGTTTATTTATGGAACATCTTTTCTTAAATTTATTTCTAAATATACGTTGATGCTATTGTAAATGGAATTGCTTTTAAATTTCATGTTCAGATTTTAAATTTCTCATATATACATATAAATAAAATTTGTGTTTTTGTATTTATTTTGCATCTTGAAACCTTGTTAAATTCATCAATTAGTTCTAATAACTTTTTTTTTCTTCCTTCTACTTTGGGTTCAATAAACTTTATATTTTCTAGATTCTTAAGGTGGAAGCTTAGATCCAAGATTTTAGTCCTTTCTTCTAGTATTTGCAATTAAATCTATAAAACTTACTGTAAGCACTGTATTAGCTGTACCCCAAAAATTTTGAGGTGTCTTCTCATTTTCATTCAGTTTGTAATATTTTTTAATTCATCTGTGATTTATTTTTTTTCACCTGTGCATCACTTAGAAATATGTAGTTTAATTTCCACATATTTGGGAATTTCCCAGGTTTCTTTTTGTTGTTGATTTCTAATTTACTTATTTATTTTAAACCTATACTCTATGAATTCAATCTTTTAAAACATATTGAGGTTTCTTGCTAACTGAAATGGTGGAAGAAGACACTCCAGGGTGCTGGTTCTCCAAAGAATCTTGGAACAACTAACAAAACCTTGTAAAGCTATCTTTCTCAGAACTCTGGAGTAGAGTAAAGCGGTTGAAGTAACTGAGTGAGTGCCAAATCAGGGAAATGAAACTAGGAGTAGAAGTTGATAAGTTGATGATACACTTGCAGGACCCTCCCTCAACCACTCCCCAGCGTGGTGTGAAGCCAGCCTGGACTTCCCTTGTGGATGTCTAGCCCTGTTCCAGAAGGAGCAGCGTCACCCCTATGGAGTGCCTATATGTCAGTGCCAATCTATTGGGCTTGGGGGGGTAGAAGTCAGCATGAAAGATTGAACCAGGAAATTCATCTCTGACTTGCCCTTCTACAACTTGCCTTATAGGCAGAAGCAATCTGTAGACAGCTAAAGCAATGTAAGAAACAATGAAGTCAAATTAGCCTGTGGCAAAGGATTACCTGCTGGAAGCCATATGGTAGAGCACTCAGGAGAGGGGAAAGTCCATTTCAGGGGAATAGAGGGAGCATTACAATTCTTGTAAATGAGTACATTCCTAAAATCATGCACAAATACAAGTCCAGGACAAGACTCAGTCTCAGAAAGGACCCTGCACTTCACACTCACCTTGGCTGATCTCCTTAACTGGAGGACTAAACTCTGAAGGAGAACACCAGCCAACGCACAACCAATGATCAAGGACTGTAAGAGGTAGTATTTGCATTTTTCTCTTTGTTTTTGTTAGGTCCTGGCATTCAAGGAAATCTCTGTCTTACCACTAATTCAAAACAAACTTAAGGAACAGACAGCTCAGGAACTAAACCCCAGAATTAACACTTAAAATATTACCATGTTCAATGTGCAACTAAAGGTTAGAAGACAAAGAAACAGGAAATGTTGGTCCGTTGATCTAGAAACTATCAACGAAGAAGACCACACTTTGGACATACCCGACAAAGATTTCTAAACAACAATCCTCAATATGTTCAAGGAGAGGCTGGAAAACAAAGAAAAAGAACTGAAGGATATCAGGAAAACAAAAATGAAAAATATTAGAATTCCAATAAAGAAATGGAAAATGTTTTAAATAAGCCAAACAAAAATACTGGAGTTGAAGAACACAATAACTGAAATGAAAAAGTCCCTAGAGGGTTTCAAGTGCCATTGGAGATGGCATTCACCACCGCAGTTTATATGAGAACATTCCCATTTCTTTCAAAAAGAAAGAAAAATCCCATACCCTTCCCTTATGTCCCCCTATTATCGGCATTTAGCTTTGGTATAGTGCCTTTGTTACAATTAATGAAAGCATATTACAATAGTTACTATTGTAATAGTTACTATTACTATTGTAATAGTTACTATTAACTATAGGTCTTAGTTTGCATTAATTTCTTTTGTCCCATTTACCACCCCACTATTGACACCTTGTAATAGTGACATTTGTTATAGTTCATGTAAAATCTTTCTAGCATTTGTTCAATTAACTACTCTCATCATCCACTATAGGTTTTGCTAAGTTATATAGTCCCAGTTTTTATCCTCTAGCTTTCCTTCTGGTGACATAAATGGCCTTAATCTTCCTCTTTCAGTCATACTCACATTCAGCTTTGTTAACTACAGTTAAAATATTATGCTATTCATTTCTGAACTTTTACAATCAACCTTATTAAACATTCTGTACTTCTTAAGCATCAATTGCCTAATCTCAGCCCCCTATCTCCTGATATCCTATGTTCTCGAATTTAAATCTCAGAGTTTGCTCATCATAGTTAGTTCATATTAGTGAGACCTTACAATATTTATACTTTTGTTTCTGGTTTATTTCACTCAACATAATGTCCTTAAGGTTCATTCACATCATTGCATGCATCACAACTTCATTCCTTCCTGCAGCCATACAGTATTCCATTGTATGTATGTATCACAGTTCGCCCCTCCACTCTTCAGTTGATGGACACTTGGGTCTCCTCCATTCATTGGCAGTCGTGAATAATGCTGCCATAAACATTAGTGTGCAAATGTCTATTCGTGTTCCTGCTTACAGTCCTTCTGAGTATATACCGAGTAACTTGGCTGCCATGTCATATGGCAGTTCTATACTTAGCTTCCTGAGGAACCACCACATTGCCCACCAGAGAAGCTGCACAATTCTATTTCCCCCTCGACAATGAATAGATACACCTCTTTCTCTACATCTTCTCCAGCACTCATAATTTCCTGTTTATTTTTTTAAAACAGTTTTTTTCAACACCATACAATCCATCCTAAGTACAATCCATGGCTCCTGGTATGATCACATAGTTATGCATAGTTACACATTAACCATCACACTATATATGAGAACATTCCCATTTCTTCCAAAAAGAAAGAAGAGAATTAAAATCCCATATCCCTCCCTTATACCCCCCTATTAATGACATTTAGCTTTGCCATAATGTCTTTGCTACAATGAATGAAAGGATATTACAACATTACTGTTTACTATAGACCTTAGTTTGCATTAATTGCATTTTTCCCATATGCCATCCCGTTTTTAACACCTAGTAATAGTGACATTCATATAAAACTTTTGTATTTGTACAATTGGCTACATCGTCGTCCGCTCTAAGACCCCAGTTTTTATCCCCTAGTGTTACTTCCGGTGTCATACATTCCCTAATCTTCCTCCTTCAACCATACTCACTCTCAGCTGTATGTGAAATATTGTGCTACCATCACACAGTATTGTGATTTCATTTTAAGGGATCTTAAATCTTTTCTAAATGTATTTATATTTAAATTATAAAAATAAATAAATGAGGGTATAAGGGTAGTTCAGTGGTGGAATTCTCACCTACCATGTGGGAGGCCCGGGTTTGATTCCTGGCCCATGCACTTCCCAAAAACAAACAAACAAGCAAAGAAAGAAAGAAAAAACAAACAAAGGAAATTCAACAAATGGTGCTGTGATAACGGGATACTCACATGGAAAAAGAATGAAATGTGACTCCGAGCATATGACATATGAAAAAAAGTATTCTAAATAAATAAGAAATTAAACAAAATGAATGTTTTCAAATGATTTGCACATTACCTACAATATTGGTTGACTGTAATGACAGTCTGACTACAGATTTCCCAGGAATCCTAAGAAGGTATAGCTACTTTCAATCATTTAACATTATGACTATATTAAAATTGATACTATGTGATATAATTTATGAATTATGTCCATTGCCAATGTAAAATTATCTTCATTGCTTAAAAGGGAGAGTCAAAAGGAACACAAGAAGGAAAGAATATTATTAAGAAATTGCCAAGGAAACAATTACATCCTTATGGGGTAATATGTTATTTCTAGATGTTACCACATTGTTTTCTTTTTCAGAAAAACAAATGTGAAGATAAGTATAACACGAAGAAATTCTCTACACCTTGGAGCCTCAGATAAGCTTTCTAATGGCATCTTTCAGATATTATAGTAATGTTAATGCATAATTATCTAGAAGAAGAGAAAACGATGAAGAAAAAAGGAAATGTTTATGATAACTTATGCCCTTAATATTATTATTTTATTTTTAAAAAGTAAAGCAGGGAAGTTTTTAAAAATTAAGAAACATATTTTATTTTCTTAGATAGAGGTGCTGTCACATATCTTAATAAATAACTAACATCAGAAACTTACTATTGTCATGGACAGATTCTGTGTGAATTGGTATATGCTTTATCCATTTAGTCAAGACACCTAAAGAAATAGAAACCACAATTTAAACAAGCTTGGGTCTGACAGTGCCAGTTTTCTTCTTGCTTTTAAATAAATGCATTTACAACTATAAACTTACCCCAGGTGCCACGTAAGCTGATTACCAAACATCTTGTTATGTATGTATTCTAATAGTCATGCAGTTCTGAAGATTTAATAATTTTCCTTAACCAATAGATGATTTAGGAGTATGTATTTTTCCAAATGCATGTTTTTTGCCATTGTTATTTTTGACTTTTAATATAATTATATTAGTGTTAAAGAACTTTACCGTGATAAAATTTGAGAATTGTTGAGAATTCTTTTGCTCCATATGAATTTGAAAAGAATATATAGTCTCTGTATGCTCACTTTAAGATTTGTGCATTCATTTGTTTTTATAAACTATGCTTTTGTGCTTTAAAAAAGTCTAGTCCTATTCATTGCTTTAGTGTTCTACATATGTATTATATCAGGCTTTTTATTTTGGTTTTTCAAATCTTTTAATCTAGTAATTTGTGTCAGCTTGATCCATCGGTTTCTTAAAGAGCTATCAATCAGGGTTCTCCAGCAAAATAGAACCAACAGGATTTGTGTGCATGTGTGTATGTTGTGTATGTGTGTGTGTGTTTTATAAAGAGACTATAAGGAACTGGCTTATGCAGTTGTAGGCGCTGGCAAGTGCAAATCAGAGGATGGAAATTCTGGGTGGAGTGATGCTGAAGTTTTTAGTCTGTCTGTAGGAACACTTTGCAGAAATGGAGGTTGGCATCTGGTCACAAAATTCCTTCTGAACCTTCAAACCCTTAATTCTCGCATTTAAGACCTCCAATTCATTGAATGAAGGCCCCCCTCCCCCTGCCCCATATTGCTGAAGGTAATTTCCTTTACTTAAAGTCAGCAGATTGTAGATGCTTATCCCATCTATGAAATGCCTCCATGGTAACAACTAGGCCAGTGTTTGGTTAAACAACTTCACACCATAACCTAGCCACATTGACATCTAAAATTAAACATCAAAAAGGGTAAATTAAAATCCCCTACTAATACTCTTCTTGTTATTCTGTGTTTTACCTTATATATTTTAAACAATAATAGTGTTAACCAGAGATACCTCTCATTCTTCAATCAAATATTATGAAAACCCTAATTTCACACTGCTACATTCTTCATGTGCCAAAATCTTCATACATTTACTTCGGTATGGAATGTATCGTCTACCAGTGTATAAAGAGAAGATGAAAAGATTAACTGTTCATGTGTGACAATTTCACTCTTTCGTTTTAGAAGAAAAGACGTTATATGTGTGTTGCAAAGATCTAGAATTTGAACTTTTAAGATTAAATCTGCCACAGCATATTATAGGTTACTGTGAAGAACTTAGACTAAGTCCGGGTAAAGCATTTCTTAAAAAGATAACAGCATTCCTTGAAAAGGCACTTCACTTGGGCCTTTTAGCCCACCGTCAAAGGTCATAGCAAAATAATGGAAAGATTGGGCCCATAAACTAGAGTGGATATTGAAAAAGGCTGTCCAACATATTGCTGAATGTTACTGAAAACCCAAGATGATTCCATGGGAATGCTGCTTTGGCACTCATAAAGTGGCATTGAACCCTGGCTGAAAAACTGTGACAGTGACATGTAGTAGAAGGAAAAAAGGGAAGGAAGGTGAAAGACAGCCTTAAAGACCCAACCCAGTTTTCACTGTCTTTAAAGAGACGATGCCTGAACACAGATTTCAGGTAGTTAACGCAGGATACAGCCAGGAGAGACACCACCAGCTTCAACCCCATCGCTTCTGCTCCCCCATGGTGGCTGTCTGAAGGGGCTCACTGACTACTCATGGCCTCTGATCTGAGTTGTATGAAGAAGGGGAGATTTGGAGGCTCCCACCTGGGGCATAGCAAGGCAAATGGTGCTTCCTTGGCTGATTTTGACAGTTGTTTTATAACATTAAAATCAGTATAAACTTATTTAGTAAAATCACTTCTTCAAACAGGCATATGAGTGCAAATTGGTTGTCCTGTATGTTAATTTACTAAATCTGGCAGCTCTAGATAAAATGTGCATATCTCAGTTTTAAAGCCAGCATCTTATTTAGTGGGGAAATAAGCATTAAAGGCATTTCCACTAAGGACAGGACAAGGCAAATGATTCCCGCTATCTTCACTACTGTTACATTGCTCTGACAATATTAACCGATGAAAATAGATAAAGCAATTATCAAATATCAAAGTTACCAAAGAAGAGATCAAAGTTATAAAAGAAGAGATGAATCTCTGTTTGACACAATACTTTAACCCCCTAGGAATCAAACATAAAATTAACTCAATAAAATAATTAAATTAGGTATCAGGATACAAATTTAGAGTTGAAAATTAGACAACCTTTTAAAATTATAAACTGAATCTATCATGGATGAAAAATACTCATTTATAATAGCAATAAAAAGATAACATATTTAGGCCAGCCATGGTGGCTCAGCAGGCAGAGTTCTCGCCTGCCATGCTGGAGATCCGGGTTTGATTCCCAGTGCCTGCCCATGTGAAAAAAAAAAGATAGCATATTTAGAAACAAATCTAAGAAGTAATGGGCAAAAAAGGAAACATAGAAATGATGCAAATGTTCTATGGTTTTAGAGGTGTATAAATCTGTCAAAACTCACTGAATTGTACAATTTAAATGAATATTTACCATATGTAAATCTTAAGTTGATTTAAAGATAAATATACAAAGCATATATAAAGAAAAGAACAAAATACTCCTAAAGATGCAAAAATAGACTTAAGCAAATCGAAAGATTTGCCTATTCTTGGATAGGACATCTCAACATCATCAAAATGTTAGTTTTTGTGTTAATTTGTAATTTTGATGTGATCTTATTAAATACGCCAACCGCCATTTTTCTGGAGATAGAAAATTGATATTAAAGTTCATATGGAAAAATAAGTAAGATTAATCAGAAAAAAAAAAACACTGAAAAGGAAGAGTTATGAGGTGGGCCTAGAATAACCAGATATTACAAAGCCTCTTTAATTAAAACTATTTGGTACAAATGCAGTACAAGTGCTTGACTAGGCAAGCCAATGAAAGAGAGAAGAAGTTCCAGAAATAGATCCACATCCATGTGGAAATTAAGTAAATGATAAATGTGATCTCTTAAATCACTGTGCAAAAATGGGCAATTCAATAGATGATCTTGGGACAACCAGATAGCTAGCTGGAGAAATGTCAAAAAATCACACAATACACAAGAATAAACTCCCAAAGAATCAAAAGAAAAATGAAATTACCCAAGTAATGAAATAAAATATAGATGAATCCCTCCAAGATCTGGGAGTAAGACAAGTCTTTCTAATTATAACTCAAAATTTGATGGAATGAAAAAGATACCTCTGATTACAAAAAATTTAAAAATAAATCCTTGCATGGCAAAAGAGAAAGCCAGCTTAAGAAAGATTAAAGAGCAAAATGAAAATTGGGAAAAAATATTTGCAACAGCACACAGATTGAGAGCTAACATCTCTATTACATAAAGAACTTTATTAAATTGGGAAAATTGCATAGAAAATGAGTAAAAGTCATGAACAGATAATTCACAAATGTAAAAATGGCCCTTATATATAAAAGTATCTTCAGTCTACCTAATAAAATAAGTGCAAATAAAACTTCACCAAGATATCAATAGCAATTCCAGTGACATTGGGAAAAGTACAAAAGCTTAACAATGCAGTCTTTTGATGAACCTACATGGAAATAAATATTTACATTGCTGTGTGAATGCAAAATTCTACACATTATATTAGGGGAGTTGGTAATATATTACAAAACACAGCATTTACAACCGCAGATATCAATGCTTGCCTACTATTAATGCTAAATATAAAGACTGACCACACCAAAGGACGATGAAGATGTGGAGCAACTAGAACTCTCACACATTGCTTGTGGGAACATAAAATAATACGGCTACTTTGGAAAACAGTTCAGTATTTTCTTTAAAAGTTTAACATATATCTTCTATACATCCCAGCCATTCCATTCCTAGTTATTCAGGAGAGATGGAAGCATATGTCCACCCAAAACCTTGTACATGAAAGTCCATAGCATCTTTATTTGTAATAGTGCAAGAACTGTAAACTATCCAAATGCCCATTGACAGGTGAATGGATAAACAGTTTTATATCCATAAAGTGAAATACTACTCAGCAATAAAAAGAAGCAAGGTGTTGATACACCCAAACGCATGGATGGATCTCAAAATAATTATCCTAACTGAAAGAAATCAGACAAAAAAGTATATATTGTATGATTTCATTTATACAAAATTCTAGAAAAAGCAAGCCAACCAACAGTGACAGAAAAACAAATCCATGATTGCTTGGAAAAGCGGGGACAAGGAAACTTTTTGAGGTGATTGCTATATTCATTATCTTACACATTGTGGTGATTCTTGGATGTATTTTTATGCCAAAAATCATCAAATTGTATGCCAAATATATTTCAATAAACTGTAAAAATGGTCAGGCCATATCAAATTGACATGAGGTATCTTGACGAGATTCCCACTGGCCAAGTCTGGCATTGCAACATCTAAATATGATAATGGATTATAATTCATGAAATAAAATACAGAGTAAATACTGAAAATGGACAAATGGACAGACCGATGAACAGATGGATGGATGGATGGATAGATAAAGTAAATGCCTGATTAATATAGAAAAAAGATGGCATTAGGAAATAACCATATTACAATCATCATAGTAAAATTGATTCAGGCACAAATAATCAGTGGATGCTAAATCTTGAATTGGGGAGGGCAAAAGAAGTCTGAGGAAGGAAAGGAAATTTACATATTCTCCAAACTTCTTCACATTTATTATTTATTAGTTACAAGTGGAACAATAATAACTATAAAGTAGAGAAAACAGGCAACACATTAAACAAGTGTTCAAAATGAGTATCACTAATAAGGGGCAAATGGAAATCAATTGTCTTGGGTTTAGTACCCTAGGAAAGCTACCACATCACTTGGAAGCTATTGTAGCCAAAAATGGATAAGTTGTATCTACTTATAAGAAAATATCTGACAAATCCATGTTGAGAGACATTCTCCAAAATAATTGGATTGTGTTCTTCAAAAATACTAATGTCATAAGAAACAAATGTGGAGGGAAAATTTCAGATCAAAGGAAACTGAAGAGACATAACAACAACAGCCAGTATTTCATTCCACATTGTCTCCTACACAGAAAAAATGCTGTAGAGAACAACATTGAGAAAATGGCCAAACTTAGAATATTGTCTGTAGCTTAAAGTACTATATAAATGTTACATTTCCTGAATTGTGAGAGATTATCCTTGATCTTAGGAAATAAATACTGAAATATTAAGTACTAAAAGGACATGAATTATGCAATGTATTCTCAACTGGTTCAGAAAAAAATTAGAAAAATAGAGTGAGAAGAGAATAAGAGAAAAGAAAAAGATATATCAAATTGAGCAATGTCTTATTTGGTGAGTCAAAATAATCCAGAAACAAAAGAACGAATATGGTATGGTCTCATTTATAAAATACTTATAAGAAAACTGGATCCTAGATTGTAAGCTCTTATAGCAATCACATTTGATCCAGAGTGGTAATTGCTATTTCCGGGTTTTGAGGGGCTGTTTTATATATGTATAACCCGGTATACAAAGATAAGAACAAAGCTGACCAGGTTGGGATGAAGATAATTCAGCATACAGGGAACCATTGTCTATTTCAGATCTCCACCTAGTGTTTGAGACCAAGGGAAGAAAGGTTTATTTTGTCCAAAACCTAAATTTTCTGTATCACATAATCTAACTCAACCTGTCTGAGTAGATCATTTAAACAGTCCAAAGACAGGGATCCCAGAATAAGAACGAGGGCCTCTAATCCTGTATAGCTTAATGTAATGCCTGAACACATCCCAGAGTATATTAAGCAGATAATCAAAAAGTGTTGGCAGGGGTGCACGGGTGGTTCAGTGGTAGAACGCTTACCTTTCATGCAGGAGACCCAGGTTTGATTCCAAGACTATGCACCCTCCCCAAAAAAGAAAAAAATGCGTTGGCAAAGTCCCTGGAGGGATGGGAGAAAAAATATGGAACTATTAGACTTTACCACCAGGGAAACCCCTGATACTATGTCAAACATTAGGGATACCCAAATCAATAGGCCAAGCCCTTGATCTTGAGGCTTGCTCTTGTGAAGTTTATGTATGTAGTGGAGAAGGCTAGCCTACTTATAGGCATGCCTAAATTACTTCCAGAGGACCTCTTTTGTTACTTAGATGTGGCCTCACTCTCTCTAAACCCAACTCTGCAAAAGAAACCATTGCCTTCCTCTCTACATGGGACATGACATCCAGGAGTAAAAGTCTCCCTGGCAGCGTCGGAGATGACTCCCAGGGATGAGTCTAGCCCCAGCGCCATGGGATAAACAACGCCATCCTGATGAAAAGGAGGAAAAGAAGTGTAACAAAGTATCAGTGGCTGGGAGAGTTCAAATAGAGTCAGGAGGCTACTCTGGAAGTCACTCTTATGCAATCTTCAGTTGGACATTGCTACCTGTCATAGCTTGCCAAACCACAACCAAAATCATCCCAGCCAATCCAAAAATAACACCTAGGGTAATATTTAGGATTCTACAAAGGTTCCATACATTTTCCAGAAACTTGCAACCTCCAGATGGGCCCCTGGACCAGATAAGTTCTGAAGTCTAGAGTGTCCAGCCTCTCCAGAACTTCTAGTTCCATCTCCCTACCCCATATTATCGACAGCCCCTTCCAACAGAAAAAGGTTAGAATGGCCATAGCCCAACACCCCTAAAGAGAGGGATAGAAAGATCAGAGGTGATGGTGGAGTCATACAGAGAAGGTGGGGTTTAACAAATGAATATGATTGCTGAATCATTAAATTTATACTTCTTTTAATCTCCAATATCTTAGAGCAGCTACAAGTAAAAATCTAAAATTGTGGAAAAATCCATACCAAATTCTGAAATCTATTCTATAACTAATTGTTGTGCTGTGCTTTGATATTTATTGCTTTTTTGTATATGTTATTTTTCACCAAAGAAAAAAAAGCCTATTGGGAGGATAAAAAAATATTTCTTCTTTCTAGCCTCCTATATTCTGGAGCAGCTAGAAGGAAAAATCTGAGATGATGGTATGGTGGCCCATGGCAAACTCTAGGCTCTGTTCTGTAACTACTTGTTGAAGAGTGTTTTGAAAACCATTTTTCTCTCTTTGCTTTGAATATATATTATACAATAAAGTTTAAAAAGAAAAAACTTAGGGTGTTATATAAGATTCTACAAAGATTCCATGCACTAGAGTAATCTTTAGGAAACCTGCAACCTCCAGATGGGCCCCTGAACCAGATAGGTCCTAAAATGTAGAGGGGCCAGCCTCTCCAGAACATGACCTAATTCCATCCCCCTATCCCATATTATCAACAGCCCCTTCAAACATGAAAAATTTAGAATGGGCATAGTTCAAATACACCAAAAGAGTGGGAGAAAGATCAAAGTTGATGGTGGAGTTAAACAGAGAAGGTAGGGTTTAACAAATGAGTGAGACTGTTGAATCATTATATTGATATATCTTTTAGTCTTTAGTACCTTAGAGCAGCTAGAAATAAAAACCTAAAATTGTGGAATTGTAACCCATGCCAAACTCTGAAATCTGTTCTATGACAAATTGTTGCAATACTTTGAAATTTATTGTTTTTTTTGTATATATGTTATTTTTCATAGAAAAAAAGGAGTATAATGGAAAAAATAGGATTTAACAAATGAGTATGACTACCAAATCATTATATTTATATTTCTTTTTGTCTCCAGTATCTTGGAGCAGTTAGAGGGAAAAAAAATCATGGAATTGTAACCTATACCAAACTTTAAAATCTGTTCTACAACTACTTGTTAAAATGTAACTGGAAATTTACTGCTTTTTTGTATATATGTTATATTTCACAATTCAAAAAAAAACATTAAAAATGTAGCAATGTCTTAAAAATTAAAAAATTCTTTGGATAAAAGATATATACTTTCTTTGTACTGTCTTGACTTTTCTGCGTGTTTGAAAGCTTTCATGATCAAAAGGTTAAAAAAGTCTGAGGCATAATTGAAGAATCCTATCACCATTACTGTTTCCATTTTTTACTGTCTGTAAAGTCTGGACCTAAATCCGTTTAATTTCACAGCTATCTTTCACTTTGTCAAATATGGGTGAATTGTTAGGAAAAGTAGTCTTCTAGAAAAGGTAAATGAGTTTTTCAGGATATGCTACTTTATGCTAAAGTAACATCCAGCCTCAATGTTTGTTTGCTTTGGGGTAAGTTTGCTGTTCTTTCTCAAGTTCCTCCAGGTAAGCAATTCTCAATTTCTGCTCTTCCTTTTTCCTCAGTATAGGCATTTAGGGCAATTTCCCTTTCAGCACAGCTTTTGCCACATTCCATAGGTTCTGATATGTTGTATTCTCATTTTCATTTGTCGCCAGATAGCTACCAATTTCTCTAGCAATTTATTCTTTGACACTCTGGTTGTTTAAGAGTGTTATTTAATCTCCATATATTTGTGAAAGTTCTCATTCTTTGGTGATTATTGATTTCTGACTTCATTCCATTGTGATCAGAGAAAGTGCTTTGAATAATTTCAATCTTTTTAAATTTATAAAGACCAGGCTTGTGCCCCAGCATATGATTTATACTGGAGAATGTTCCATGAGCAATAGAGAAGACTGTAGATCCTGGTGTTTTATGGTTTAACAACCTATATACGTCTGTTATATCTAATTCATTTATCGAATTGTTTAAGTTCTCTATTTCCTTGCTACTCCTCTGTCTGGTTGTTCTATCTATAGAGGAGAGTGGTGTGTTGAAATCTCCTACTATTATTGTTGAAACATCTATCGCTCCCTTCGGTTTTGCCAATGTTTGTCTCATGTACTTTGGAGTTCCTTGATTGGAAGCATAAACATTTATGATTGTTATTTATTCTTAGTGACTTGTCCCTTTTATTAAGATATAGTGTCCTTCTTTGTCTCTTATAATGTCTTTACATTTAAATGTCTATTTTGTCTGTTATTAGTATAGCTACTCCTGCTTTCTTTTGGTTTCAGCTTTTGTGGAACATCTTTTTCCATCCTTTCACTTTCAATCTATTTGTATCTTTGTTTCTAAGATGAGTCTTTTATAAACAGCATATAGCTGGATTATATTATATTAATGGAATAAAAACCCATTAACATTTAAAGTTATTACTATAAAGGCATTTCTTGAATCCACCATCTTATTCTTTGATTTTTATTTTTTATTTATTTTTATTTTTTTATTTTTTTACATGGGTAGGCACTGGGAATTGAACCCGGGTCCTCTGGCATGGCAGGCGAGCATTCTTGCCTGCTGAGCCACCGTGGCCCGCCCTTATTCTTTGATTTTTTTAAAAATTTTATTAATAAAACCAATCAACATACAATATGAACATTCTTTTTCTTTTCATCACATAGTTGTACATTCATCATCATGATCATTTCTTGGAACATTTGCATCAATTCAGAAAAAGAAATAAAAAGAAAACAGAAAAAAATATATACATATCATACCCCTTACCCCTCCCTTTCATTGATCACTAGCATTTCACTCTACTGCATTTATTTTAACATTTATTTCCCTTATTATTTATTTTTAATCCATATGTTTTACTCATCTGTCCATGAAGTAGACAAAAGAAGCATCAGACACAAGGTTTTCACAATTACACAGTCACATTGCAAAAGCTTTATCATTATACAATCACCTTCAAGAAACATGGCTACTGGAGCACAGCTCTACATTTTCAGGCAGTTCCCTCCAGCCTCTCTGTTAACTAAGCAGGTAATGTCAATTTAATGTGTAAGAAAACCTCCAGGATAACCTCTCGACTCTGTTTGGAATCTCTCAGCCATTGACACTTTATTTTGTCTCATTTTGCTCTTCCCCCTTTTTGTCAAGAAGGTTTTCTCAATCCCTTGGTGCTGAGTCCCAACTCATTCTAGGATTTCTGTTCCATGTTGCCAGGAAGGTCCACACCCCTGGGAGTCAGGTCCAATGTAGAGGGGGGAGGGGAGTGAGTTTGCTTGTCGTGTTGGCTGAGAGAGAGAGACACATCTGAGCAACAGAAGAGATTCTCTGGGGGTGACTCTTAGGACTAATTTTAAGTAGGCTTAGCCTATCATTTGCGGGGTTAAGTTTCATGTGAATAAACCCCGAGATTGGGGTCTCAGCCTATTACTTTAGTTGTCTCCACTGCTTGTGAGAATATCAAGAATTCTCCACTTGGGGAAGTTGAATTTTCCCCCTTCCTCACCATTTCCCCAATGGGCTCTGAAAATACTTTTTTATTCACTATTCAAATCCTTCTGGGATTTATCAAGGCATCACTCTGGATAAACCTACAATATCTCATGCCTTACTCAAGGTTGCATGTACTTAGGATGTTCAATTAAACTGTCCATATAAGTTATATTAGGAAATGCACTAGACAAAATATAAATTTTGTACCAAATAAACATTTTTTTGCTTTAGTCTCACACATAAGTTAAGGTTTTAAAATATTAGTTACCATCTATTTTCAATATCCTGCATTATTGACATTCCTTTGTTCTTCCTCATGCAAAACATTTTTAAATTTGTACATTTAGTCACTATCACTCTACACTCTAGGCATTCCTAGATTATACCATCTCAGTCTTTATTGTATATCTTTCCTTCTAATTTCATTTGTGCCCCCAGGCCTCCTCCCTCTATCATTCTCACATTCATCGTCCCTCAGTGTTCTAACATTATTGTATTACAGTTAGGTAGTATGGTACTATCCATTTCTGAATTTTTACAATCTGTCCTGTTGCACAATCTGTATCCCTTCAGTTCCAATTACCCAATACTTACCCTATTTCTCTCTCCTGATGACGTCTGTTCTTAACTGAAATTATCCAAGTTCATTCATTAATGTAAGTTAATGTCAATGAGACTATACAGTATTTGTACTTTCTGTCTGGCTAATCTCACTCAGTATAATGTCCTCAAGGTCCATCCATGTTGTTACATACTTCATGACTTTATTCTGTCTTACAGCTGCATAATATGCCATCATATCTATATACCACAGCCTGTTTAGCCATTCATCTGTTAATGGACATTTGGGTTGTTTCCATCTCTTGGCAATTGTAAATAATGCTGCTATAAACATTGGTGTGCAAATGTCCATTTGTGTCTTTACCCTCATGTCCTCTGAGTAGATACCTAGCAATGGTATTGCCAGGTCATATGACAATTCTATACTTAGCTTCCTGAGGAACCGCCAAACTGCCTTCCACAGTGGTTGTGCTATTTGGAATTCCCACCAACAGTGGATAAGTGTGCCTCTTTCTCCCCATTCTCTCCAGCACTTGTCATTTCCTGCTTTATTGATAATGGCCATTCTGGTGGGTGTGAGATGATATCTCATTGTAGTTTTGGTTTGCATTTCCTTAATAGCCAGGGAAGTTGAGCATCTTTTCATGTGCCTTTTGGCCATTTGTATTTCCTCTTCTGAGAAGTGTCTGTTCAAGTCTTTTGCACATTTTGTAGTTGGGTTGTCTGTCTTTTTTGTTGTTGAGTTGAACAATTTCTTTATATATTCTGGATACTAGACATTTATCTGAAACATCGTTTCCAAATATTGTCTCCCATTGTGTAGGCTGTCTTTTATTTTCTTGGCAAAGTTCTTTGATGCACAAAAGTGCTTAATTTTGAGGCGTTCCCATTTCTTTCTTTCTTCAGTGTTCATGTTTTGGGTGTAAGGTCTAGGAAAACTGCCTCCTAATATAACATTTATAAGATATTTCCCTACATTTTCTTCTAACAGTTAACAGTTTTATGGTCTTGGATCTAATGTTTAGGTCTTTGATCCATTTTGAGTTAATTTTTGTTTAGGTTGTGAGATATGGATCCTCTTTCATTCTTTTGAATGTGGATATCCAGTTCTCTAGGCACCATTTATTGAAGAGACTTCTGTCCCAGGTGAATTGGCTCGATTGCCTTATCAAAGATCAATTGTGCATAGATGAGACAGTCTGTATCTGAACACTCTATTTATGCCAGTACCATGCTGTTTTGACCACTGTAGCTTTGTAATACACCTTAAAGTTAGGTAGTGTGAGACCTCCGACTTCATTTTTCTTTATCAGTATACTTTTAGCTAGTCGGGGCTTCCTGACCTTCCAGATAAAGTTGGTTATTGGTTTTTCTATTTCTGAAAAGTAAGTTTTGGGGATTTTAATTGGTATTGCATTGAATCTGTAAATCAATTTAGGTAGAATTGACATCTTAACTATACTTAGTCTTCCAAACCATGAATACGGTATGACCTTCCATTTATTTAGGTCTCTTGTGATTTCTTTTAACAATTTCTTATAATTTTCCCTATATAGGTCTTTGTCTCTTTAGTTAAATTTATTCCTAAATATTTTAGTCTGGTTGCAATTGTAAACGGATTTTTTTTCATGATTTCCCCCTCAGATTGTTCATTACTAGTGTATAGAAACACTACAGATTTTTGAGTGTTGATCTTGTAATCTGCCACTTTGCTGTATTCATTTATTAGCTCTAGTAATTTTGCTGTGGATTTTTCAGGGTTTTCAACATATAGTATCATATCATATGCAAACAGTGAGAGTTTTACTTCTTCCTTTCCAATTTTGATGCCTTGTATTTCTTTTTCTTGTCTAATTGCTCTGGCTAGAACTTCCAACACAATGTTGAATAACAGTGGTGATAGTGGACATCCTTGTCTTGTTCCTGATCTTAGGGGGAAAGTTTTCAGTTTTTCCCCATTGAGGATGATGTTAGCTGTGGGTTTTTCATATATTCCCTTTATCATGTTGATGAAGTTCCCTTCTATTCCTATCCTTTGAAGTGTTTTCAACAGGAAAGGATGTTAAATTTTGTCAAATGCCTTTTCTGCATCAATTGAGATGATCATGTGGTTTTTCTGCTTTGATTTGTTGATATGGTGTATTACATTAATTGATTTTTTTATGTTGAACCATCCTTGCATACCTGGGATGAATCCTACTTGGTTGTGGTGTATAATTCTTTTAATATGCTGCTGGATTCAATTTGCAAGAATTTTGTTGAGGATTTTTGCATCCTTATTAATAAGAGAGATTGGTCTGTAGTTTTCTTTTTTGGTAATATCTTTGTCTGGTTTTGGTATGAGGGTGATGTTGACTTCATAGAATGAGTTAGGTAGCTTTTCCTTCTTTTCAATTTTTTTGAAGAGTTTGAGCAGGATTGGTACTAATGCTTTCTTGAATGCTCGCTAGAATTCGCATGTGAAGCCATCTGGTCCTGGACTTTTCTTTTTGGGGACCTTCTTAATGACTGATTCAATTTCTTTACTTGTGATTGGTTTGTTGAGGTCGTCTATTTCTTTCGAGTCAATGTTGGTTGTTCATGCCTTTCTAGGAAGTTGTCCATTTCATCTAGATTGTCGAGTTTAATAGCATAAAGTTGTTCGTAGTATCCTCTCATTACTTCCTTTATTTCTGTGGGGTCAGTGGTTATGTCTCCTCTTCCATTTCTGATTTTATTTATTTGCATCCTCACTCTTCTTCTTCTTCTCAACCTCACTAAGGATTCATCAATCTTATTGATTTTCTCATAGAACCAACTTCTGGTTTTGTTGATTTTCTCAATCGTTTTTATGTTCTCAATTTCATTTATTTCTGCTCTAATCGTCATTATTTCTTTCCTTTTGCTTGCTTGGGGTTAGTTTGCTGTTCTTTCTCTCGTTCTTCCAAGTGGACAGTTAATTCCTCAATTTTTGCTCTTTCTTCTTTTTTGATATAGGAATTTGTGCTGGCTTGAAATGATGTATGTACCCTAAAAGCAGTATTTTTTAGGGTAAAGACAGCTGTTTCTTTTGTAAAGACATTTTGTAAAGACAGCTGTTTCTTCTAATCCCTATTCAGTAGTGTATGGTTTAACCTATAATTAGATCATCTCCCTGGAGATGTGATTTAATCAAGAGTGGTTTTAAACTGCATTAGCTGGAGGCATGTCTCCACCTATTTGGGTGGTTTTAATTAGTATCTGAAGCCCTATAAAAGAGGAAACATTTTAGAGAATGAGGGAGATTCAGAGAGAGCAGAACAGAATGACATAGCCATGAGAAGCAGTCTACCAGCCAGCAACCTTTGGAGATGAAGAATGAAAATGTCTCCCAGGGAGCTTCATGAAACTTGAAGCCAGGAGAAGAAGCTAGCAGATGATGCTGTGTTTGCCATGTGCACTTCCAGCTGAGAGAGGAACCCTGACCGTGTTCACCATGCGCCTTTCCAGATGAAAGAGAAACTCTGACTATGTTCACCATGTGCCTTCTCACTTGAGAGAAAAAAGGAGAAGAAGCTAGCAGATGATGCCTTATTTGCCATGTGCCCTTCCAGCTGAGAGAGGAACCCTGACCATGTTCACCATGTGGCTTTCCAGATGAGAGAGAAACTCTGACTGTGTTTGCCATGCGCCTTGTCACTTGAGAGAGAAACCCTGAACTTCATCAGCATTCTTGAACCAAGGCATCTTTCCCTGGATGCCTTTGGTTGAACATTCCTATAGACTTGTTGTAACTGGGACATTTTCTCAGCCTTAGAACTGTAAACTAGCAGCTTATTAAATTCCCCTTTTTAAAAGCCATTCTGTTTCTGGTATATTGCATTCTGGCAGCTAACAAACTAGAACAGCATTTAAGGCAATAAATTTCATTCTTAGAACTGCCTTTGGTGCATCCCATAAATTTTGATATGTCATGTTTTCATTTTCACTTGCCTTGGTATTTACTGAATTCTCTTGTAATTTCTTCCTTGACCCACTGGTTGTTTAAGAGTGTGTTGTTGAGCATCCATATATTTGTGAATTTTCTGGCACTCTGCCTATTATTGATTTCCAACTTCATTCTTTTATGACCTGAGAAAGTGTTTTGTATGATTTCAGTCTTTTTAAATGTATTAAGACTTGCTTTGTGACCCAGCATATGGTCTATCCTTGAGAACAATCCATGAACACTTGAGAAAAAGGTATAACGTGCTGTTGTGGGGTGTAATGTTCTATAAATGTCTGTTAAGTCTAGCTCATTTATTGTATTATTCAAATTCTCTGTTTCTTGATTGATCCTCTGTCTAGTTGTTCTGTCCATTGATGAGAGTGGGGAATCGAAGTCTCCTACTGTTAAGGTAGATGTGTCTATTTCTCTTTTCGTTTGCCTCTTGTATTTTGGAGCATTCTGGCTCGGTGCATAAATATTTATGATTGTTATGTCTTCTTGCTGAATTGTTCCTTTTATTTATACATAGTGTCCTTCTTTGTCTCTTTTAACTGTTTTACATATGAAGTCTAATTTGTTGGATATTAGTATAGCTACTCCTGCTCTTTTCCTGGTTGTTATTTGCATGAAATATCTTTTCCCAACCTTTCAATTTCAACCTATGTTTATCCTTGGGTCTAAGATGTGTTTCTTGTAGACAGCATATAGATGGGTCCTGTTTTTTAATCCATCCTGCCAGTCTATGTCTTTTGATTGGGGAGTTTAATCCATTAACATTTAGTGTTATTACTGTATGGGCAGTACTTTCTTCTACCATTTTGCCTTTTGGATTTTATATGTCATATATAATTTTCCTTCTTTTTATCTTTACTGATAGTCTTAATTTCTACACTCTTCTCCACACCTCTCTCTCCTGTCTTTTCATATCTGTCTCTAGTGCTCCCTTTAGTATTTCTTGCAGAGCCAGTCTCTTGGTCACAAATTCTTTCAGTGATTTTTGTCTGAAAGTGTTTTAATTTCTCCCTCATTTTTGAAGAACAATTTTGCTGGATATAGAATTCTTGGTCGGCAGTTTTTCTTTTTTAGTAATTTAAATATATCATCCCACTGTCTTCTTGCTTCCATGATTTCTGCTGAGAGATCTACACATAGTCTTATTGGGTTTCCCTTGTATGTGATGGATTGCTTTTCTCTTGCTGCTTTCAAGATTCTCTCTTTCTCTCTGACATCTGACATTCTGATTAGTAGGTGTCTTGGAGTATGTCTATTTGGATCAATTCTGCTTGGGGTATGCTGCACTTCTTGGATCTGTAATTTTAAGTCTTTCATAAGAGCTGGGAAATTTTCAGTGATAATCCTCCATTAGCTTTTCTCCTCCTTTTCCATTCTCTTCTCCTTCTGGGACCCCCACAACATGTATATTTGTGCACTTCATGTTGTCATTCAATTCCCTGAGTCCCTGCTCATATTCTTTCCATTCTTTTCTGTATATTTTCTTTTGCTTGTTGGATTTCAGGTGTTCCATCCTCCAGTTCACTAATCCTATCTTCTGCCTCTTGAAATCTGACATTGTAGGTTTCCATTGTTTTTTTTTTTTCATCTCTTCTACTGTGCCTTCATTCCCATAAGTTCCGTGATTTGTTTTTTCAGACTTTCAATTTCTTCTTTTTTTCATTCCTTACCTTCTTTATATCCTTCCTCAATCCACTGATCTTATTTTTTGCTATGTTTCCATGTCTGTTCAAACAAAGCAATTGCTTCAACTCCTGTACTTCATTTGAATTGTTGGCTTGTTCCTTTGACTGGGCCATATCTTCAATTTTCCTAGTATGGTTCTTTTTTTTTTTTTTTGCTCGCATCTAGGCATTTAATTGCCTTAATTAGTTTATTCTGGAGATTGTTTTCCCTTTTTTTAACGAGGATTTTCTTGCTGGATGACTTTGTTTGTGTTCTTTGACATTCAGCTCAGCTTATTCTGGACCTCTAGCTTAGGTTTTGTTTAACAGATCAGAATTTTTCAGTTCTTGTTTTCTTGTTTCTTACCCTGCCTGTATGATGCCTTTTTTCCCCCTCTTAGGAGGGTCTACTTAGGTATTATAGACCCCAGCCAGATTTTCCCAGACCAAACTGGCCTCCTGTCAGGAGGAAAGAGTCACCTGCATCAGTTTTTCCTGAGGGTGAGACCCAGCAGGTTGAAAGGCTTTCCTGTGCAGCCTCTGGGCTCTTCGTTTTTCCTATCCTGCCCAGTATGTGGCTCTTGTCTGCCTGCAAGTTCCACCAGCATAAGGTGATGCGGTACCTTTAACTTCAGCAGACTCTCCCTGCTGGGGGCGTGGTGGAGACAGAGGAGAAGTTGTAGTCTGATTTTAATCGCTTCACTTTTCCAGACCCTGGGGTCTGAACTCCTTGAGGGAGTGATTCCACCTGAACTGAACCCCACCCCTCTCCTGGGGAAGGCACAGGCTCCAGACAAACACTCAAACAAGCTTAATTCTGCCTATGCCTGGGGCAGTGGAGCCCAAGAAGCCTTGCAGCCATATCCAAAGAGCAGTCAAGCCATAGAAACACAGCCACCAAACTGAAAGAGAAAAATCCTTTTCAGAGCAGGACCCCCATTACTCAGGTTTGCCAATCAAGAGCTTAAGTTTGTACATCAGTCTGTGTGTTTCCAGGTGCTATGTGCCCCCTCCTTTCCTTCAGGGCCCAGATCTTTTCAAATCCAAAAAAACTCCATTTTGTTGTTGTTGTTGTTGTTTTACTTTTTCCATCAGCCCTGCTCCCTCTGCACTGGGACAAAAAACAGCGACCTCTGCTTTTACTCAAGGCTCAGCTGAGCTGTGGGCCTATTTTTAGTAGTCAGAATTTGTTAATTCCACAATTGGAGTTTGGTTGCACTCAGTCCCTGCTGCTGGTAAACTCTCTTTCCTTTCTTCTCTGGGAAGCAGCCTGTGGGAGAGGGGCACCAGCCACCACAGATTGGGGAACTCACGGTTCTGGGTGGGCTCACAGCCTGTCCAGCTGGTCCAGACTGAGGTACGCTGTGTGTCCAGTCAATGACGTGGACCCAGCAGTTGTTCTGCCCTGTTCCTGGCTATTTATTAGCTACTCTGAAGGACGAACTGAATCCCATACCTTGCTAAACCACCATCTAGGCCCCTATTATACTTTGATTTTATTTGCTAGATGTATATATTCTTTTCCTCCCTTCCTTTTTTTTTTCATTTATTTATTTAAAACTTCTTTATTGTATAACATATATACAAAGCAAAAGGGAAAAAAGCAATAATTTCCAAAGCACTCCTTCAACAAATAGTTACAGAACGGAGCCCAGAGTTCATCACTGGCTACCATTCCATTATCTCAGAACACTGGAGGCTAGAAGGAAAATATATATATATATATATATATTTTAGTCCTCAAATTTAACCTTTTTTCTTTGTGAAAAATAACATATATACAAAAAAGCAATATATTTTCTATTTAGAGGTTAAATACAGTTTAAGGTGGTGTGTATAGCTGCCAAGTTGACATGGGGTGGACTGTGATGGGCAGATTCATGTGTCAACTTGGCCAGGTGGTGGTGCTCAGTTGTCTGGTCAGGCAAGTGCTGGCCTGTCTGCTGCTGTGAGGACATTTCATGGACTTAAGTCATGATCACATTGGCTGCATTCACAGCTGAGGGCAGTGTCTCCTGCAATGAGTGATGCTTAACCTAATCACTGGAAGGCTTTTAAGGAGGATTCAGAAGAGACAATCATTCTTTCTGTTTCAGCCAGCCAGCCTCTCCTGAGAGTTTGTTGAGGACCTTCATTGGAGCTGCCAGCTCATGGCCCGCCCTACATATCTAGGACTCTTACATCCCCACCGCTGCAACAAAGATTTTTATGAATTTTATATTTACAGATATCTCCTGCTGATTCTGTTTCTCTAGAGAATCCTAGCTAATACGGAGATTATTTATTTTTTCCTTGATTATTTTTTATTTAAAGCATAAATATTTCTTTCCAATCTTTTATATTTCCTAAAAACTCCATTTAAGGTCCTAATGTAATGGCAGGTTTTAATATGTAGCATTGTAACTGAAAAATTAGGATTTAAGGGATGAGTTTGATTACTGAGTTATTAAACAGATGTTCCTTTTCACTTTCTGGTATATTGGAGTAGACTGAGAGAAATACCTGAAATCTCTAAATTGCAATCCAGCTGCTTTGATCTCTGATAATGATTACATAGCCTTTATCTTCTGCCCCTAGGATTTTAAAAACTTTGTGACTAATCTTCACTTGTACCCATTTATCCAGTTTTTCCATTTTAGAGTCTTGTAATCAGTAAAGACAGTCCGAATGTTTATTAATGAAGGGTTTTGGGTCAGCCACAACTCGTTCACCCCAAGTCCAAAGTTAGATCAAAGACTGAATCTCACCAAAGTGGGCCTGACACATGCAATAGCTTAGTCTTTAACCTACAAGTCACCTATACCTCATTCTGCCATTTTCTTACATATGGTCTCTAAGCATGTAATCAGTGTATGCTCAATAATTAGATCACCTCTAGTTACATTATCTGGGGCCACTGAGCTCATTACCCTAAACCCTGCCCATCTTTTTCTCTAATAAAATTATCAGAATTACTGCAGTTCAAGGAGACACATTTTGGACCAGTAGGCCATCTGCTTTCCTACTACACCCTAGTAATAAACTTTTTCTCTCTTTAATACCCTGGTGTCACAGGAGTTGGTCATATGAGTGTACCCAGCAAAAGAATTCACCACCTTTGTCCAGAACAGTATCTCATTGTCATTTATTTCTAATTATTATGTAATTTTATTTGTATTTAAATCTCCACTTATATGCTTTGTATGGAGGCCTATCTTAATTTTCTTAATTTATACAAGTATTACATTATGGTCAGTGAATATAATTTATTTGTAATCAAATCATCTTTGAGAATTAAGAGTTTTGAAGTCCACTGTTAATATTCCATTTGCATTTTTTAAAAGGATGAAAATTCTCTGCTGATGAAATAGCAAAGTTCTATATACAACCATTAAGTTTCTTAGTTGTGTTATTCAAATCCTGCATATCCTCAGTTTTAAAATACCTTTATATTTATTTCTATTGATGATAATTAAAAATATATTTAATAATTATTATGTGTCAGACACTGTTTTAAACACTTAACATTAATTTACTCAATCCTCTAAAGTAAGCTAAATCCAATATGGGTCCGGAATAGTAAAAAAAAAATCAGATTTGTTCTGAAAAAGTTAAAACCACTCTGTCATTAATCAGGCTATCATATTAAGTATAGAAAAAGCCAGATGCTAATGAATTTATTACATGCTGCTACTTAATTTTTCTTATTTGTCTGCCTTGAACTTTTTAAGACCAAGGACCCTACATGTCCTATAGTTTTCTTAAATCAGTAAATGTTAATGTATGAATGAATGAGCTTTCCAATTTACACAGGTATTTTTGTTATTCACAAACAATGAAAACAATAATGATAGGTTCCTTTTGCATGCCAGTGCTATTCCAGTTATTGGCTGAGGTGGTTTGTTATGAGATATGTTGTGACTTTTAAAAATGTTGAAATTTAAAACTTCATTTACTGAGGGACAAAAAGGGGAGGGATCTCTTTTATTCTGTCAATTAAAAGTTTGTTATCCAAGATTTTTACAGCAGCTTGCTTAAAGAATTCTAGTCAAATTCTGCTTTTGGTTTAAATCTCCCTGTTAAGTGTTATGTTCAAAGCTTCACTCTTGCATCCAGCAGTCACATCCTGTATGTTGGAGATGGTTACTCTGACATCCCCTTCCCTGCATTTTATTGGAATTTTCTTGTTCCTTCCTCTACCCCCATGAGGGTTTGAAAATTACACATTCTATTTCTCTTCTTCCTGAAACTCCTAAAATAATACTTAAACCATTTTAAGAGCATACTTAAGCTCAATTTCTTTCACACACTACCAAAGCAAATCAATATTTAATAATATATATCTGCTAAACGAGGCAAAAAACTTGGTACACTTCTGGGAACCTTCGATCTTGGCAACCTCCAACACTTCCCTTACTGCAACCACATTGAATTTTCATTTCAGATTGTTATTAATTTTTTATATAGGCATACCTCATTTTATTGTGCTTCACTTTATTGCACCTTGTATATATGTTCTATTTTTTACAAATTGAAGGTTTGTGGCAATCCTATGTCAAGCAAGTCTATTAGTGCCATTTTTCCAAAACGTGCTTACTTCATGTCTCTGTGTCACATTTTGGTAATTCTTACAACATTTCAAACTTTTTCATTATTATATCTGTCATGATGATCTGTGCTCAGTGATATGATGCCACTATTGTAATTGTTTTGGGGTGCCAGGACCACACCCCTATAAGACAGTGAACATAATCAAATGTTGTGCTTGGCTACTCCATCAATAGGCATTTCTCTCATCTCTCTTCCTCTTTTCTGTCCTCCGTATTCCCTAAGAAACAACAATATTGAAATTAGGCCAGTTAAACATAAAATGGCTTCTAAGTGTTCAAGTGAAAGGAAGAGTTGCAGGTCTCTCACATTAAATCAAGAGCTAGAAATGATTAAGTTTAGTAAGGAAAGACATTTTGAAAACTGAGATAGGCTGAAATCTCAGCCTCTTGTGCCTAAGAGCTAGCCAAGTTGTGAATGCAAAGGAAAGTTCTTGAAGGAGAGAACTACTACTACCACTTCTACTACTACTATCCCAAGTGAACACATGAACGATCAGAAAGTGATCAGCCTTATTGCAGATATGGAGAAAGTTTTAGTGGTCTGGAGAGAAGATCAGCCTAGCTACAAGATTTCCTTAAGTCAAAGCCTATGAGTGTTAAAGGCGTGGAAGACAAATATTTTAGCAGGCAATATACACTACAAAGAGGAGTCCACAAACTAGAGGGATGGGGCATGCTGCTGTGGCTTGTATACCACCTGTTTGCAAGGGAGGGCGTTTGAGGATGTGCTGGTAGGTGGAGTGACTTCAGGGCAGAGCTAGTCTTCTGGGTGGGAGACAGACGCTCACCCAGGTCAAGGCTCTCTAACCTGAGATCTCACAATCCACACTCCTACACCTGGAGGCAGGTTTCCCTGTCGCTGCTCCTTGGCTGAAATGGGTGAGGAACAGGATTTTGAGGGGTGGATTTCCTTATGTTTCCCCCTTGGCCCTTTCTGAACCATTATTTGTCACCACTGGCATGCATCACGTCTAAGCATTCTTTGCCTTTTCCACATTCAATAAAATATTTTCTTCTCACATTTTAGGCTATCCTCTTCGTTAATCTAATCCTTCTTAATTCCTTCCTCTTGTACCCTTTTGGTTTTTCAACAAATTTTTGTGTTTATTCCATCATTTTACTATCTTTTCAGAAATGTCTTGGGAGTTCAAGATACAAAATAGAAACTTCCGCATGAGCTCATTCTGCCAGTCATATACTTAACCAAAAGAATTATGATTAACACCAGGAGAAAAACAACAATCATTATTACTAGTATTATTTATCATTGTTTTGTATTTTTGACAAATCAATAAGGAAAAATCACAGAAAATAAGAAGTATAAATATCAGACAGGGATAGACAAAATTATTTGCCAAGGATAAATATATCTTGAAACAAAATTAACCAATTGGAAAATGGGGTGATTGTTTCCTTTCCCCATTCTTTTCTACACCATAATTTTTATTACATTTATAAATATATGTGATTACAGCGCGGGCCACAGTGGCTCAGCAGGTACAGTTCTCACCTGCCATGCCGGAGACCTGGGTTCGATTCCCAGTGCCTGCCCAGGCAAAAAAAAAAGTGACTACAAAAATAGTTTTTAACAAAATATTTTTTTAATTGTCTAGCTCAGGGTCTGCTCATTAGATTTGGGTTAAAACTTCACATAGTTCTATAAAACCTGGCTCAGAGACACTCTGTTATATTTTAGGAGACAAAGTGTTGTGAAAAGCATAGGCTTTTTTGATCTGTGGGAGCTTGAGCAAATTGCGTAACTTCTCTTGGCCTGTTTCTTCATTAAAAAAAAATAAGGATAATATCACAGCACCTTACACATAAAAGGCCATCCAATAAAACATAGCCATTATTTTTATCACAAAATAGGCTTCCAAAAGGACATTGTTCTTTTCCTGCTTCTAATGTTTTTCCAGCTCTGTGATGAACCCAGCCTCTCCATTCTTGCTTAGGTCAACTTGGACTCTTCCCAAATCTATCTATAGCTGTGTATGCCAAGGCACTTCCCAGCTCTCCTGTTTGGTATTACCTTCAAGGACTCCTCACCTTATATGTCTAAATACCACATCATTCTCTTAAGAGTCAAAACTCTGGTCTCATTTTCAGGTCATTTTTCTCTTAAATTATCAGAAGAATAGCACACTTTATTAAACTGATGAAAGTTATCTTTTTAAAGTAAAATTAGAAAAATCATATTCAACCTTCCTTTCAATAAGTGGCAAAAAAAAAAAAAAACTGGAGATGTAGGTAGGGTATTGCATTCCAGGTTAAGGAATTAAACTTGATTCTGTAGGTAATGAGCAGTCATTGGGAGCTTTTGAATGAACTCTCTTGAGTATTACACTATAATGTGTAAATGGGAATCTTGAAGCAGGGGCAACCGGTTAGGCAACTGTTGGCAACAATACCTAAAGCAATGAGAGTCTTAATTAAAGACTGGCAGCAGAACCGAAAAGGGGGGACCACCTTAGAGATTTTAAAGAAAATTTATACAGGCACTGGGTGTAGAAGCCAAAGATAGTTAAAAATGTTGTGATTTGGAACTGTGTATACCCCAGAAAATTCTGTTCTTAAAGCTCAACCATTCCTATGGTTGTAAACCTATTGCAAGTAGGACCTTTTTGATGAGATTACTCCAGTTAAGGTGTGGCCTCTTATTGGAGTCCTTTAAAGGGGGATGAATACACTAGAGAGAAAGCTACAAAGCAAGAGGCTGAAACCACTGACACACGGAAGAGAAGGGAGAGACCAACAGCCATTGCCATGTGCCTTGACATATGCCGGAAGAACTGAGATTCCAGGGCAGCCGGTCTTCGGGAAGAAAGCATCACCTGATGATGCCTTGATTCATACACTTTTCTCAGCCTCAAAACTGTAAGCTCGTAAACTAATAAATTCCCATTGTTACAAGTCAACCCACTTTATGATATCTGCTTTCAGCAGCCTAGCAAATGAAAACAGATGTTCTCAAGGTTTTGAATGCTGAGTAACCAAGATGATGCTAAATCTAGCAAAATCTCCCCTATTTTTATATTTTTGGTTTTCAGCTTCTTCACTACAACTATTTTTTAATAAATCTTTTAAAAACCCTTATTGAGCAAATCTAGTGTATTTGTTTGGAGCTACAGAACCACTGTTGACTAATAGACCTTGGAGAGTCTGAATAAAGAAACTTTAAGGTATAATATTGTTACAAAGTACTTCAAACAAAATTTGTCTCTTCTAGGAATAAGTTAAACACTATCCAAACACTTTGCAGGGAGGGAATGATGGCATTAACAGTCTAGGAATTATGAATTTATTATTGAACAATGTGAAAATGATGTGATTTTTTGACATATAGTTTACATGAAAGCTGTCTATTCCTTAATCTGAGACTCTTTAAAAGAGGTCTTGGACTCATCAATTAAATGTTTTATTTGCAGTAAAATTTAAATCGTGATTATACCAAATTCAAAGTTCACTATAATATATAAGTAGTAAAAGCCACATAATCCTACATCTATGGGCAAAGAAGCTTGTGGTTTAACACTGCTTATGCTGCCTTCTTAGCCTACTGGTTAAAACTACAAGCTGTACGAGACAGATCTAGATTTGAGCCCTGTTTTCACCATTCGTTGGCTGTGTGAGCTCAGGCAAGTTATGTTCAGTTTCCTCACCTGGGCTGTGAAGATTAAAAGAGATAATGAATGTAAAACCCAATGTTAGCAATCCTTAATAGCACTGTCAGAGAGAAAAAAAAAACATTTATGTGATTGATACATTATATAATTGTGTCGACTATTTATATACTCATTATGTTAATTATATATGACATTTTTACGTAGAGATAGGAAATGAGAAGCCTCCCTGCTGACCTCAACGACTTTATCCCCTAACATGTCAAACTCTCGGAAAAGCCTAAGGCTTTTATAGGTTGCACCGATATTGGACGCTGTTCAAAAAAATGTGATATACGCAAATTCAGGATGCAGTCATTTTGCAGTAGAAGGTAACAACTGTCCTGCTGTAGGGACAGCGGACGCTCCGGGGAGGAAAGTCTCTGGTCCAGTTACGACGAATCCCTCCTTGGCAACCCTGAAGCCCGGTCCACGTTACGACGACCGGGACGACGGGAGGCGGCGCGGCCCCAAGCTCTCGCCGGGCACAGTGCGCGGCGCCCCTCCGCGGCGCCCCTCCGCGGCGGTTGAGCCCCTCGGTGCAGGTGCGCGCGGCACCAGCGTCCCGCCGCCTCCCCCCCCCCCCCCCCCCCCCGCCGGCAGCCGCACGCGCATGCGCGGTTAGCAGTCGCTCCCGGGCGGCCGCGGGCGGGTCGGTTTGGCGAGACGCCGGGACCAAGTGGCAGCGACTCGGACATCTGAGCTGCCACTGCTGAAAAGAGGCCCGCAGGACAGGTGCGTGAGCCGGAGGCCGCCTTCCCGTAGCCCTCTGCGCCCGGGATGGGGTGAGGAGTCGGAGCCGTTGCCGCTTCCCCCGCGGGTGAGGTCTCCCGGGCCGCACCCACTTCTTTGGCCACCCGATAAGGCTACCACAGGTTGGGGCCGGTGACGGGGTGGCCCTGGAGTTCCGGGGGCTCGGCTTAGAGGCGGCAGCGAACGAGGCCCTTGGGTGGACTCCCCCGGCCTCGTGGATGCGAGGATGGGAGTTGCCGCCACCTCGGGTCGGTTGGGGCGCCCAGAACTGTCGTGTCACCTGCTGCGTCCGGGGCGGGCGCGGGCCGGGGAAGGCCGGGGAAGGCCGGGGAAGGCCGGGGGCCCTCGGCAGCGCGGCCGCCCCCTGCGGGCGGAGGGGCCGCAGGGAATCGAGGCCGTTATTCCAGCGGTTACCATTTCAGCCCGGTTCCAAGCTCGAGCCTGGGTGCGCGCTCTCTGGGGGTCTCGGGGGGGGGGGCCCTGGGGGCGTCCGAGGGCTGCTCACTCCGCCGGCTCCTCCCCACAAAATCGCAAACTGTAACAACAGAGGCTCAGCTTACGCAATCCCCCCTTCCGTAAAGGCGAAGGCACCCAACCTTCACAGCTGGGTGAGCCGCCTGGAGCCCAGGGTGCGCCGCTCCGGGAGGGAGCGAGAGGATTGCGTTGAATCCAATGAAACCCTAATTACTAGGGACTCATTATCGCTTAGAGCCTGTTTACAATCATTCAGACACTTTAGCAGATCTTATTTATAGTATCTGTCCCAAGCAACGAGGAGGCAGTTGCTTGGGATTTAAAAGCAAATGGCATCAAAGCTCAGGATGGAGGGAGAGAAAAGAATAAATCGAATGGCCGTTGGAAAAAGCCACACATAGGAGAACGTTAATTTGTATGGAAACTTTTTGATGCAGAAGAGCCAGACAAGTCTTGATTGTAGTCTTATGTGCTTGCTTTTACATTTTTGCATCGCTGTGTATAGGCCATTTAAGCACGCTAGGCAGCCCTCCTTTTGTTAATTGTAAATTTGACTTCATTTCAATTTGCAGTTTTGCCTTCACTTCTAACCGGTTTGATCTTCCAATCGCATTTAGACCTTCTCCCCAGATCCTTAGAACAAGATATTCTGTATCTTCATCTTATTTATCTAGTTGATAAGGTTAATTATTTGTGTGTGAATAATGTAAAGTGGGTTGATGGGTCTGTAGAAGTCAGTACTTTAAATTAGCCTTACTGCCTCTTCTCAGTACCTAACAAGTTTTAGGGTTCTTAATTAGAAAACTCGAATTGTTAACTTTTTTGGGATCAACTAGTTCAACCTTTTCATTTGATAAGTGAGAAAAAAAGCCCCAGAGTTTTAATCACTTGCCCTTTTAATAATAAAACTAGAATCTTGGTGTGTTGGTGCCAAATTCAGTGTATTTTTTCTTTTTTTTTCACGGGCAGGGTCTGGAAATTGAACCCAGGTCTCTGGCATAGCAGGCAAGAATTCTGCCCTTGAGCCACCGATGCACTGCCCCAGTGTACATTTTATTATGTTATTCTATAGTTCAGTAACTGAAACCACTAGAAAGTTTTAATTTAGTGAAAGTTTTAGTTTAACTAAATATAGTTAAAACTTTAAATATAAGTGATTTTCAAAACCACTCCTCAGGCATATCAATGTTGGGTAAGTCCTGAAGTCTACCATTAAACTCAATAAAAGCAGGAAGGCATTTCAGTTAGAAGAAATAGCATATGTAAAAGCGTGAATGTGTTAAATAGGTGAGTGTTAGTGAAAAAAAGCATGAAGCTTAGAAAGCGTAGAATGTACGCTGATAAGTACACAGAGCTATTGATCATTTTTATAAGCGAGTGGTAAATTAAAATTTGGTTTTTTTAGAAAAATCATGCTAACCAGAAGACAGAGGATGATTTGGAGATTGGCAAGACTTGAATGAGATTTCACTAGTCTTTTTCAGAAATGATGGTTCCTAAATTAAGGCTATTCCATGGGGATAGAAAGAAGATGACATTCAAGAAATACCCAAGTGGATTTAGTTACCAGTGATGTTAAGAGATTAGTAAGAAAATTGTCTTAAGATGATTACAGAGTAACTGGCTGATTTGGTTGATGAGAAGTGGTGTTAATGGGAACAGAGAAGCATGTTTGGGAAGGAAAGAAAAGCTCAAATTAATAGAGGCTTTGAGACATCCTTCAAGATGGATCGCTAAAAACTAACCCCTGAGTTGTAAATAAGATTTGGGAGTCCTTAGCTAGCTTTAAGGTAGAAGCAAGTATAATTAGTCAACCAGGGAGAATGTGTAATGTAGGAAAAGAAGGGATTCTTGAGACAGAATCCTAACAAACAGCAACATTTCAAACTGATTAGAGAAAATGCCCATGAAGAAGACTGGGAACAGGCAGAGAAAAGGAAGAGAATCAAGAATCAGAAATTGTACTGTGGAAACCAAAGGAGGAGAGTGGATTCCAAGAAGGAGGCAGTACATGGTCAGCAAGTTCAGGCAGTTGAATTATTGAAAAATGCCTTTGCATTTATCGACTAAGACTTGATGGTAGGAACAGTTCAAAGATATGGAAACAAGTCAGAATTAAAGAAGAATAGAGAGTATGTTAGTTTTCTGTTGATGCCAGAATAAAATCATCACGAATTTAGCAATTTAAAGCAACACAGTTTTATTATTTCACAATTCTGTAGGTCAAGTCTATCTGGGGTCTAACCGGGCTAAAATCGAGGTGTCGGCAGGGCAGCATTCCTCACTAAAAGCTCTAGGGGGGAGAGGATCTGCTTTCTTCCTCACTCAGGTTGTTGACAGACTTTAGTTTCTTATGATTATGGGTCTGAGGTCCCTGTTTCTTTGTGGACTAGCAGCTGAGGGCAGTTCTCAGCTTTTAGAAGCCACCCACATTCCTTGGCTCATGGTTCTGTTTCTCCATCATCAAGGCCTGCAGTGGTAGGGGAAGTCTCTCTTATTCTTCAAATCTCCTTGCCTCTTCTGTTGTATTTCTCTGGACTGACCATTCTGCCTTTCTTTTCAACTTTAGAAAAATTTTATTAGAGAAGTTACGGGTTTACAAATCAATCATGCATAAAATATGGGCTCCCCATGCACCACCCCATCACCAACACTTGCATAGGTGTGGGAAATTTGATACCGTTGATTTCACTTTTTTGTGTGTAGTTATATTTTACAGTAGTTACATTTGTTGCAATTGATGAAAGATAATTAAAGTAGTGCTGTAATCACTGTCCATAGTGTATGTAGGGTTATTTTCCCCATACTCCTGACCTATTTTTTTTTTCCAAGCATTTCTTTATTTTATTACTCATCTACCCATACACTGGATAAAGGGAGTGTGTCTGTCGCAAGGGTTTTACAGTTACACAGTGACACGATAAAAGTTATATAGTTCAAGAATCATTATCAAAGATCAAGGCTTCTGGGGCGGGCGATGGTGGCGCAGTGACAGAATTCCCGCCTGCCACACGGGACAACCTGGTTGGATTCCCAGTGCCTGCCCATGCAAAAAAAAAAAACAAGGCTTCTGGATTATAGTTCAGTAATTTCTGGTATTTCCTTCTGGCTATTCCATTACACTGGAAACTAAAAAGGAACATCCATGTAATGATTCAGTAATCATAATCACTTGCTAAATCCTAATTTCTCAGTTCCACCTCTTCTCTCTCATTTGATCTTTCTCTCAGTCTTCAGGGATATCTGGGCAAGGACATTTTAACTGTGTGCTGGAATGGGGTGTCACCCTTACACAGGTAGGGGAATGAGCCTGATTGATGTTCTTGGAGAGATTGGTACCTCTGGGTTTCAGGGCTTGTCTGGAATAGGGACAATCTGGAGGCCTTAAGTTTCTGAAAAAATAAACTTACTAAGTAAACATTTTTTAGCGTCTTGGATAGAGCCCAGGGTATTCTTTAGGGTTTTTAGGAATACTGTTGGTCGGGGTATACCCGTGGCAATTTGTAATATCTGGCTGAAGCTTGCATGAAAGTAACCTCCAGAATGAACTTTCAACTCTATTTGAAATCTTTTAACCACGGAAACTGTATATTGTTTCATTTCTTTTCCCCCTTTTGGTCGAGAAGGTGTTCTCAATCCCACATTGCCAGGGAGATTTATACCTCTGAGAGTCATGTCCCATGTTGGGGCATGAGTAGTGAATTTAGTTGCAAAGTTTGGCTTAGGGAGAGGCCACATCTGAGCAGCAAAAGAGGTTCTCTGGGGTGATGCTTAGACACAATTATAAATAGGTTTACTTTGCCATTACATTTTAAAGATTTGATTTTTTTGAAGCTGCAGATTTTATTGAGAAATATTCACATATCATATATTTAATCCAAAGTATGCAATTAATATTTTACAGTATCCTCGCTTAGTTGTGCAATCATTACAATTTTAGACAATTTTCTTGCTCCAAAGAGAAAAATGACAGACACAAAAATAAAAACCCAAAACACCCTATAGCCCTTATACCCCCCCCAATTATTTACCCCTAGTATTGGCATGTTGCATGTTACTGTTGATGAAAGACTGTTAAGATATTACTGTTAAATATAGTTCATAGCATGCAATTCTCTTCCACTTTTAAGGGCCCGTGTTGTTATATTGGGCCTAGTGATTAGCAGTCTGATTTCTATCAGCAAACTCCCTTTTTCTATGTGAGGTAACATTCACAGGATCCAAGAATTGGAAGACCATTTTTTTGTCTATTGTAGGAAGTTAGAAGCATTAACAGTTAATGTAGGCATTATTTATATAGATAGAATATTTAACTTATATGACAAAATACAATTAGATGCTGATTTTTAAAAGGAACAGAAAATATAAAACCCACACAAATTGGAATGTATGTCTAAAGGATAAACATAGCAAGAAAATATTTAAGCATGTACTAGCTGCTTAGTGAGGATAAAGTACTTAAACCTCCTAAATTTAGAGGCTTGATGTGAGGAATGTAAAACTTGAAGCTAGACCCAACTTTAAGTCTTGTCTCTTCTTCTTAGTAGCTATGTAGCCTTGGCTAAGTTACTTATCTCCCTGAGTCTCCCTTTCCTTATCTATAAAAGATATTAATACCTCTACCATAGGACGTTCTATAGATTGGAATTAATATGCTTGAAACACAGCAAGTACTCAAAAACAGTTACTACTCTTGCTCCACTCTCTCCCTTTCATTGTCTATAACCTTGGCCTAGGGAGATCAATCCTTTCTATCCTTCACATCTCACTTTAAATCTTACTTTCTTGAAGAGATTTTCCTAATGTCTTCCCCACCATGTAAACTGTTTCCCATTTAATGTTGGTGACAGCTTTCTTTACTTTTTTTAGTCACTAAACTTATTGTAGTTACATATTATACCTGGGTTATTTGTTTAACATCTGGCTTCCATCTTAAATGCTAAGCTCTTTGAGATGTGAGATGTGAGATGACTGTTTTGCTAATTATTTAAACACAATGTCTAACAGAAGGCTGCTGCTGTACCTCTACCTGTCCACTTCATTCCTGAGCCTACAAAATGAATTTTCGGTGTGCCAGATAGCCAGATAATTTGAAAAATGCCTCCCAATTTTGGTGAAAATTTGTCTTTTTTTTTCATGATGGGATAACACAAAACTCTTCTAATTTTTCTGTTTACTATCTTTTCTATTAAAGTCAGTTCTGAATAGACTTATGAAAATGTAGCATGCCTGTAGCAAGATTCTGTTAAAAAAAAAACTAAAATTAAAAAGAATGTTTCTTCATAGACATAGAAGAGAATGTCAAAATATGATGTACTCCCCTGTATTAAATTGGATCACAAAGCTTAAAACTTTCTGGATCATTATCTCCTTTCCCTACAGAAATAATTTTACTGCTTTAAGTTATAACAATAAGCCCTAAACTTTAAAAGGCCAGTGTTAGATAGAAGCAACAATATAATTATTTCTGTCTCTTGTGAAACCATAGTTAAAGGCATCTATTATGTAATGATTCATTCCGTAAATTTTCCTACAAGTTAAATTCTAGAAAAGGTACTCCCCCACCCCCACCCCTCACAAAGGATCTTGTAGATTTTTACAAGAGAATGAGAACTGACTCAGTTTATTTCTGGTTTTACCCTAAGGGTTTTTTTTTTTTACCTAAAAACCCTTCTACTAAATTAATTGTTGCAATTCTGCTGCAACAACAAACTCATCCTAATTAGTTGCTTGGTGACATCTGCATCTCCTTCCTTAACTTTTTTTCCGTCATTCATTCATTGCATTTCCCAATACTTCTGCATTTTTATGTTTTTCCCACTTTTTGCTCTAATTTGAGGTATTTCAAAGAAATCCACTTTTAGTTAACAGTGTGTATTAGTTAAGGAAATGCTAGCTGCTCATACAGAAAATAAAGTCTCTGAAGCTTAACACTAGCATTTCTCCTGTTCCTGATGATGGGTGGCTCACCTCTAAGTGGTGATTCAGAACCGAAGCTCCTTCTTTCTTGTAACTCTGCCATCTTCCAACATAGCTCACCAAATTGCCTGCATCAAACTGGAAGGGGAAAGATCATGAAGAATTGTTCATGGGAAGTTCTTATGGGCCAGTGCTGGCAATGACATACACATGGTCAGGGGCTGGTAATTGGCCCATTCACTGGTCACACCTAGCACCAAAAAATATATAGTATAGTTTTATCCCCCTTGGTGATCAACTGGCAGTATCTCCTACTTTACAACAGATATTAGGTATCCTGGGATTGATTGTCTTTTCTTTCAATGCTCTATCTCCCTTTTATGTACAGTTGAGCAGTAACTACTTCAGTACCAGTAAACGTGATTTACTTAATGATCTGTGATTGGGGGCTGGAAGTAGAGGTTCGGTAAGGGTTTTAGGTGATGTTGGTGGAACTCTTTCAGGTAGATCAGATTACAAGGCTTGATCCAGGTTTCAAAGATTGGGGAGAATTGTATCTTATACTTGACTAAAGTTACTTGGACTTGAATTCGTTAATGACCAGCCGAGAAGCAGGGCAGAGAATATACACAAAACCAAAGATACATGATTGGTAAATGGATGCATTTCTTCAGTCTCTCCCTTCTTCCTTATGACGTCACAACTGAAATTTAGTAATGAGGAATCCACAAGGTCAAACAAGCTTAGAACACTGGGCTTGCTATTATTTTCATACGTTTGTAAAGTGGGAAGGGAATAGCATCAGCACTAAACAGTCTACCTTATACCTATATAAACAAATTCTTAAAGCACTGAAATTGCATAACCTTGTTACTTCCATTGTTGTTTTTTTTTTTTAATGTTACTATGTCATCAGGTCTCTCAAGGTTTCAGTGCATTATCTAAACCTTCTTTTTAAAAAATGAGATGTGCTAAATCTCATGGATTTGTTTGGAGCTTGATAATATATTGGCATGACTTCTAAGGAATACTGTGTGCTTCATAATCCAGTTTTCAAGTTTTCATATGATGCATCATCGATAGTGATAAAATAGTATAGAATTAAGCAGAAACTATTAGCTCTATATTTCTGATTTAAAAAATATCATATTATGAACCATTAATTATAGACTTTGGATGGATTGTGTGGTGGATGAAGATAACTCAGTAAAATTACATTGAAAAAAAAAGAAATAGCGATAGCAACTTCAGACTGTGTAGTTTTCTGAATGGAGACCATTATTCCATACAGCTGCATTGTCTGCAGAAGGTTTGTAACTATTTATAGTTTTTTTTTAAGTATTTTTTCCATAGTAAAGTAGATATGGCCATTTCTGAATTAATATCTTCATCCCTCAGTGCTAATAATAATATAAATTTTGAAAATTTCAAAGATGTTTGAAAATACATTCTGGTACCAATTTTGTGGTTTCTTTCCATGGCTTAGTCAGTAGGCATATAGTCAAGTAGTGAGGTAAAAGGGAAATAGGAGGTAGCATGCTATGTTGAAGAAAAGTTATGATTTCTAATCTCATTTTCACATTTCCAATCATGTGACTTAGAGCAACTTTTTTTCTGTACAGCTTTTATTATGTAGCCTCTTTCATTTTGGCGGCTGAACATTGCTCATCTCCTCTCTCTTCCTCTTGGCACGGACATGTGTCCCCACCCTTTTCTTGACGAATTCCAGGGCTGCTTGTCCCTGAAACCCAAGCAGGTTCGTGGCTTGCTGCTCTCACAGGGCGAAGTGCACACCTCCTGGGTCCTGTCCCGCACGCATTCCGTGTGCTTGGTGAGGCGCCCGCACGCGCCCCCTGCTCACCTCACGGCCCTGGAGGCGGGGGCCCTGCCTGCTGCCCCTCGCTGGCTGCCGCGATGGATGGGTTGAGCAAGTTTTTAAAAATCTCTCCCTATTTCCTTATACATTGGAAATACCTATTCACACACTGAGCTGCAGAACTTAGACTAGCTCTTTCCTTTATACAAATGTAAGATCACAGTCATAAAACTTTAGGAAGAAACCAACTTTTAAGGCAGGGTTTTCTAAAGCTTTTTTCCTGAACTGTTGTGACCTATTTCTGAAGGACATTTAGAAGAAATCTAATATAGAAAACAAAATTGGATTGCTCTGATTGAAGTCGGAGTGGAGTTCCAGAGAGAGAATTCCCTGCCTTGCTTTTCTTTAATTATTCCCTACCAGTCGGATACACCATAGCTCAATCATAGTACTTAGAATATATATTTTCAACAATGTAATTACTGAGAACCTAAATGACCACTCATTTTGAAGGAAAGAATATGGACCTAAAGTGATTAATATTCATTATTACTACTATTATTGTCTTAATTCATTTCTGTTTAACTCAGATGTTGTTATAGCATATTAAAACACCATCTACATCATTGTATAAATCATGGAAAGTTCTTATTTTGAAATTTTAGGATTATTAACAATTAATAAATAATCTGCAAATGCACTAATTTCTGTGCCAGTAAATGAAAAATTGCACATACACAAAACCCTACCATCTTGTTATTGTGCCAATTTGGTTTCATCAAATTTATTTACTATCCCAGTTACACCTTTCTTTTATGCTTTAAAAACATGCATTTTTAAAGTAAACTTTAAGGTTGTTTCTAGTGCCGCTTTAGAAGAAATCAAGACTAACTCATCCACACATTCCTATCAAGTTTTGATCTGATTAAAATGGGTTTTAATAATTTTAACTAACTATATGGAAAAATGCTTTTTATACTCTGTTTCTTTTTCAAAAGCATCTTCATTGATACACAATTCACATGCCATCAAGGTTATCCAGTTAAAGTGTGCAATTCAGTGATTTTTAGTATATTTACAGAGTTGAACAACCATCAACATATTCCAATTTTAGAATTACCCCAAAAAAGAAATCTTGTCCCTATCAGCCCTTTCTCCCTCACCTTTCCCTAGGAAATCACAAGTCTCCTTTCTGACTCTATAGATTTCCTAATCTGAATGTTTCATGTAAATGGGATCATATAATGTATGGTCTTTTGTGACTGGCTTATTTCACTTAACATAATGTTTTTGAGGTTCATCCATGCTGTAGCATGTATTAGTACTTCATTCCTTTTTATTTGCTGAATAACATTCCATTGGGTAGATAGTCTACATTTTGTTTACTCATTCATCAGTTGATAGATATTTGGGTGTTTCCAAATTTGTAGCTATTACGAAAAATGGCATTGGTCGAAAATTTGGTAAAATTTGAATAAAGCCAATAGTTTAGTTAATAATATTGACCAATATTAATTTCTTAGATTTGATAAATGTCCAAAGGTGGGATAAGATGTTAAAATTAGGGAACTCTGGGTAAAAGTGTGTGGGAATTTTCTGCAATATTTTACAACTGTTCTGAAAATCTAAAGTTATTTCAAAATAGAAAGTTTTAAAAAGATCCAAAAAATTGCTTCTTTGAACATGCATGTATGAATTTTTGTGCAAACATCTATTTTCATTTCTTCAGCAGATACATAGGAGTGGAATTGTTGAGTCATATGGTAACTCTATTTAACATTTTAAGAACTGCCGCACTGTTTTCCAAAGAGCTGCACCATTCCCTCCAACAATATACGTATTCCTAACATACAAAAATGTAATTTTTTATTCAGCCTGATAGTTCCTATCTTACTGTTGGTGTGTTTAGACCATTAACATTTAAAATGATTATTTATATAATTGGGTTATTACTACCATATTTATAACATTCAGTTTGTTTCCCTTGTTTTTGTTTGGTTTTTTTGTCATCCTTTCTTTTTGCCTTCTCTTGCGTGGATCATTTTTTAAGTTTCTGTTTCTTATCTTTCTTAGCATATCAATTTACATTTTAAAAGAATTCCTTCAGTGATTGCTGTAGAGTTTGCAGTACAACTAATCTAAGTCCAATTTTAAATAATACTATACCATTTCACAGGTAGTATATGTACCTTAAAACAAAGTGTTCCCAATTCCTCTCTCCTTTCCCTTATTGCATTGCAGTCTTACTTTTCACTTATTCATAAGCTATATTTTGAACAAAATGTTACCTGTTAGACACTCCGTATTCTAGCTTGCTAGCTGCTAAAATGCAATATATCAGAAACTCAGCAGCTTTTAATAAGGGGAATTTAATAAGTTGCAAAAGTTAACAGGTTTTAGGCTGTGGAAATGTCCCAATTAAAGCAAGTCTATAGAAATGTCCAACCTAAGGCATCCAGGGAAAGAGACCTTGATTCAGGGAGGCTGATGAATTTCAGGATTTCTCTCTCAAGTGGAAAGGCAGATGGCGAACAAGTCGGGGTTTCTCTCTTGGCTGGAAGGGCACATGGTGAACATGGTGTCATCTGCTCACTTCCTCTCCAGCTACCCAGATGTTTTCCTTCTTCATCTCCAAAAGTCACTGGCCAGTGGACTCTCTGCTTCGTGGTTCTGCAGCGTTCTGTCATCTTTCTCTGCTCTCTCTGAATCTCCCGCTTTCTCTAAAATTTCCTCTTTTATGGGATTCCCGTAAAGTAGTCAAGACCCACCTGGAATGGATGGAGACATACCTCTACCTAATCCAATGTAACACTCACTGTTGAGTGAGTCACATCTCCATGGAGATAACCTAATGAAAGTTTCCAACATGCAGTATTGAATAGGGATTAGAAGAAGTGGCTGCCTTTACAAAATGGGATTAGGATTAAAGCATGGCTCTTCTAGTGTACATACATCCTTTCAAGCTGGCATACTCAGGAATAAGAAAAATAAAAGATTTTATTTTTAATTTATTTCTTCAAAATGTTCCTCCTTTCTTTTATGTAAATCCAGGTTTCTCACTTCTATTTTTTCCTTCTCTCTGAAGAATTTCTTTCAAAGCTTCTTGCAAAGCAAATCTACTGGTGACAAATTTCCTTAATTTTTATCTGAGACAGTCTTTAGTCTCCTTCATTTCTTAAGGATAATTTGATAGTAACAGAATTCTGGGCTGGTAGGTTTTTTTCCTTTCAGCCCTTTTTTGTTACTCTATCTTCTTGCTTGCAGTATTTCTGAAGATTCTGATGTAATGCTTATCTTTGTTCCTCTATAGATAAGGTGTTTTTTCCTCTGGCTTCTTTCAAAACAATGTTTGTTTGTCATTACTTTTTGCAATTTAAATATGATATTCCCAGATATAGATTTTAAAATGTTCATCCTGCTAGGTATTCTCTGAGTTTTCTGGATCTGCAGTTTGGTGTCTGTCAATAATTTTGGAAAATCCTCAGCCCTTACTACTTCAAATATTTCTTCTGTTCCTTTTTCTCTTCCTTCTCCCTCTGGTATCCCCATTACACATATCTTATATTTTTTATAGCTTCCTACAGTAGATATTCTCTTTAATTTTTTCAGCCTTTTTTCTATTTGCTTTTTGGTTTGGGAAATTTCTATTGATATGTCTTCAGGCTTACTGATTATTTCCTCAGTCATGTCCAGCCTACTGATGAGCCCATAAAAGACATTCTTCGTTTCTGTTGCAGTGTTGTTGTTGTTTTTCACTTTCTTGCATTCCCTTTTGATTCTTTCTTAGAATTGCCATCTCTTTGCTAACATTACCCGCATGTTCTCGCATGTTCTCGACTTTTTACATTAGAGCCCTTAGCATATTAATCATGGTTATTTAAATTCCCAGTCTTATAGCTCCAGAATCTCTGACATCTCTGAATATTGCTCTGTTTGTCATGTCTCTTTAGACTGATTTTTTTTTGTCTGTTTTTGCACTGTAGAATGCCTTGTTATTTTTTGAGAGCCAGATGTGACAGTAAAAGGAACTGAGGTAAATGTACCTATAGCATAAGGTTTGTCTAATTAAGAGTTAGACTGTGTTTACTGTTTGCTGTAGCTGTATGTGTCAGAGGCTAAAGTTTCTTCTGGTGTTCTTATTTTTGTCTCCCCTGTTGTGTTTCCTTAGAGATTCTTTAGACAGGGTCTGGGCCTTGCAGTTCTTTTCAGCTGTAATCTCCTGTAATGAAAAGAAGCCCTGTTCAAGTGGTGGTAACGAATGGGGGGGGGGGGGGGTGGGAAGTGTTCTGTAATCCTATGATTAGGTCTCAGAATTTTTGTGAGCCTGGACCTCTGAGATGTGACCTACACAAGTGCTTCTCATTTATTTTGTTCATCGCTTAGCTAAGACAGAAAGGAAAGAGGGGCTGGATTTGGGTATTTCTCTTTCCCAGTTCAGTTAGGATATGGAAATATAGTTAAGAAGATAGAGTTCTCTGGGTATATTTCAAAATGTTTAGTTTTCCCATTCCCCCATCCTTACCTCCCCTAGGCACCCCTTCTTCACTACCTCTTTGCCTCCTCCTGGCCAAGACTAGGCCTCCAGGAATTCTTTAAAAATGTATAATTGATATGCTAAGAAAAGATAAGAAACAGAAACATATAAAATGCTCAAAGCAAGAGAAGGCAAAAAGAAGGGATGACAAAAAAAAAGAAACAAAAACAAGGGCAACAAATTGAAAGTTATAAATATGGTAGGCATTAACCCAGTTATATAAATAATCATTTTAAATTTTGATGGTCTAAACACACCAACAGTAAGATAGGAACTAATTCTTTTTATTTTATTTTTTATTTTTCCTTTATTAAAGAAGATGTGGGTTTACTGAATAATTATGCATAAAATACAGGATTCTCATATACCACCCCACCACAACAGCTTGCTTTGATGTGAAACATTTGCTACAACTGTTGATAGCACATTTTAGAAATTGTTCTATTAATTAAAGTCCACAGTTTGGACTTAGGTTCACTATTTGTATAGGAAACTACTGTTCCAAAGATTTTTTTAGAAAATTTTATTCTGTTACAATATAAACAATCTAACATTTCCCCCTTTAACTACATTCAGATACATATTTCAGTGCTGTTAATTGCATTCTCAGTGTTTTGCTACTAAAACCATCATCCATTACCAAAACATTTCCTTCATTCTGAATGGAAACATTATACATTTGAAGCCTTAACTTCCCATTCCCAGTCCCCACCCCATACACTGGTGACCTGTATTCTAGATTCTGACCCTATGAGTTTGTGTATTCTAATTTTTTCAAAATATTGAGATCATACAGTATTTGCCCTTTTGTGTCTGACCTGTTTTACTTAGCATGATGTCTTCAGGGTTCATCCATGTTATCGCCATGTATCAGGATGTCATTCCTTTTTACAACTGAATAGGATTTCATTGTATATATATATCACGCTTTGTTTATATATCATCACTTGATGGACACTTGGGTTGTTTCCATCTTTTGGCAAATATAAAAAACGCTGCTATAAACCAGTGTGCAAATATCTATTCAGGTCCCTGCTTTCAATTATTTGGGTATATACCTAGTAGTCAAATTGCCAAATCATATGGTAGTTCTATAGTTAGCTTCCTGAGGAACTGCCAAACTATCTTCCAGAATGGCTGTACCATTTTGCATTGCCACCAGCAATGAATGATTGTTCTTATTTCTCTATGTCCTCTCCAGCACTTCTTATTTTCCATTTTTTTAAAAATAGCAGCCATTCTAATGGGTGTGAAATGGTATCTTATTGTGGTTCTGATTTGCATTTCCTTGGTGATTAATGATGTTGAACACCTTTTCGTGTGCTTTCTGGCCATTTGTGTATCTTTGGAGAGGTGTCTGTTCAAGAATTTTGCCTATTTTTTAATTGGATTGTTTGCCTTTTTGTTGTTACATTGAAGGATTTCTTTATATATACTGGATATTATTAGGTCCTTTTTGAATATGTGGTTTCCAAGTATATTTTTCCCATTGTGTAGGTTGCCATTTTACTTCATGATAAAGTTCTTTGAGGAACAAATGCTTTTAATTTTGATGAGATTCTATTTATCTATTTTTTTCTTTTGTTTCTTGTGCTTTGGGTGTAAATTCTAAGAAACCATTGCCTGATACAAGGTACTGAATGTGCTTCTGTATGTGTTCTTTGAGGAGTTTTATATTTGTAGTCTAAATTAAGGTCTTTGATCCATTTTGAGTTATTGCAAATGGAGATCAGTTTTTCACAATATCATTTGTTGATAAATCACTTCTTTCCCAATTGAGTGATCTTTGCTACTTTTTCAAAAAAAAGTTGGCCATAAAAATGAGGGTTGATTTCTGAACTCTCAGTTTGATTCTATTGGTCTGTATATCTGTCCCTGTGCTGGTACAATGCCTTTTGATTATGGTGGCTTTGGAATAAATTTTAGGATCTGGAAGTGTGAGCCGTCCAACTTCAATTTTGTTTTCAAGATGACTTTAAATATGCAGGGCTTTTTACTGTTCCATATAAATTTAATGATTGGCATTTCCATTCATGCAAAGAAAGTTGTTATAATTTTTATTGAGTTTGCATTGAATCTGTAAATTTCTTTGGGTAGAATTGACATTTTAACAATATTTAGTCTTCCAATTCATGAATGTGGAATATTCTTACATTTTTTTAGATCTTTTAAAATTTCTTTTAGCAGTGTTTTGTACTTTTCTGCATACCAGTCCTTTCCATTCATGGTAAATTTATTCTAGATATTTGACTCTTTTAGTTGCCACTCCAAGTGGAATGTGTTTCTTTATTTCTTCTTCCAGTTGTTCATTGTTTATGTAAAGAAACACTACATTGATCTTTTTCTGTGCTATTTTGTCGAATTCATTTGTTAGCTGTAAGAGCTTTTTTGTATATTTTTCAGGATGATCTGTAAATAGGATCGTATCATCTGCAAATAGGGAAAGTTTTACATCTTTCTTTCTAATTTGGCTACCTTTTGTTTCTCTTTTCTTGTCTAATTGCTCTGGCAAGAACTTCCAGTGCAATGTTGAACAGCAGTGGTGACAGTGAGCATCCTTGTCTTGTTCCTGATTTAAAGGATAAGGTTTCAGTCTTTCGCTATTAATGTTAACTATAGGATTTTCATATATGTCCTTTATCATGTTGAGTAAGTTTCCTCCAATTCCTAATGTTCTAAGTGTTTTTATCAAGAAAGGGCGCTGAATTTTGTCAAATGCCATTTTTTTCATCAATTGAGATGATCATGTTTTTCCCCCTTTGATTTGTTAATGTGGTGTATTACAGTAATTTGTTTTCTTATATTGAACTGACCTTACATACCAGGGACAAATATCACTTGATCATGGTGTTGAAATCTTTTAATGTGCTATTGAATTTGATTTTATGTAACTACCCAAAGACTGACCCTGTGGTGGCCTGCTGCGCGATTTAAGGATGTGCACTGGTAGCTGCCACACAGAGAGTACAAGTTACAGTTCTTTACCATAATTTATCAGTCTCTTCCTCCTACTGTTCCCTGGATGCTGCACAGTGTCCTCTAGTCTCTGGATTTTCCAAATGGTTGTTTCAGACAGTTCCTGCTCGTTTAATAGTTGTTTTGGTGGAAGGACTGAGTCCTGACACTCCCTACTCTACCATCTTCCCCAAAGTTTCCCTTCTAGGAGTTTTAATATCTCAATCTGTCACTTACTCTCCAGGTATATGTCAATTACTCTTTAAATATTCCTACTGAAGTCTGGCTCTGGCAGAGGTTTCTTCCCCAAATAAGGTATTTTTCTTTCTGTCTGCCTATTTAGCCAATTTTTGGAGCAGTAGTTTGCTCTGTGACCTTAATTCTGTAACAGCTTTAAGAAGAGTTGCTGCTTTTCAGTTTTTCAGCTTTTTCTTGTTGTAAGTATAGAAGTTACGACTCCCACATTCTTTACATGGAGGATTATACACATCGAGTATATACATGGAGGAGTATATACTCAAAGTTCCCTTTAGCACTGATTTAATTTCATCAAAACACATTAAGCTTGAAAAATTTCTCTTTAGTTTTGTTAGTATTTATATATAAAGGTATTTTGGTTTTATAATTATAAAATTTATCCTTGTATGTTTGTCTACACTTAAACAACATCATAATAAAAATAATTTAAGTCAACATTTTGAAACCATGAGACTTTTTTCTTTCCTTTAAAGGGTTCCACAAATTTTTTGAACTTAATAATTACTGTTATCTAAGTGATTATTATTGTATTCATTTATTCTTTTTGCATTCATTCTTTCTTTTTGGAAAATAATCATTGCATTCATTCTTTCTTTTTGGAAGAAGGCCTGCAGCTATCTGAACAAGGCTATGAAATTATGCTTTTAACAAAAACATATGAACTTCAGATCTCATAGGAACAGATGTTCAAAGCATAATTTCAATTTAATCTTGCTAATGATTTGCTTTAAAACCATGCTAGAATAAAGGAGGTATTAGGATCAATTATTTTTTGTAAGTACATTTAAATATAATTATCATAACTTTGTTTTATTGTCACTGATTACTTTTAACTCCACAGGTAATCAGTATGCATGTTCACGGCTTTTGGCTATGGTTGGGTCTTCTACTCGTCTCAGTTAGTGCTGAACGTACGGATGACGGTGTTGAGATGGAAGACTTTGATGAAAACTCAGAAGAGGCTAAGGTCAATGAAGGTGAACTTTCCTCAGAGGTACGATTATTGAGAAATGTGTTAAGAATCTTTATATGATACATAGAAATGATTTATCTCTTAAGATTTATTTCAATTCTAATTTTTTCATTTTCCAAATAAATAGAAAAATATTGCTATTTTTCAATTATCTTATTGCTTTATTTTTAGAGTGTCCATGTACTAGAAATTCTTACTTTGAGGCATGGCACCTAGCAGCACAGTTTTATTACCAAACACATATACAGGAGGCTTTTACTATCAGAATAGAAGATTGTCACTGGTTAAAAAGAACTGAGTACTTTAGCTAAGACAAAAGTTTTCATTCCTATTTTTTACATTCGTAGCCCTTTGCAGGTAAAAGGAAGGGTAATATAATTTTCAGTTTTCCCAGAAGGAAAGTAAGTAGTCTTTATTTTTAATTCTCTGAGAAAAGAAAATGCTAACAGGGAGTATGAATAGAAAGGGAAGTGACAATGAGATGTTCATTTAGTAAGACTGACCTGTGTTTATGTGTTTGCATTGTTAACATGTATGTTTTTTTAACATGTATATTTTGTGATGGTGATTAATATAGAGATTTTTGTGCACCTAGAAAATTCCATAAGAGCTTTCTTATTGAGGAATATTCATATTTAATAATGTGATGATCTGAAATCTTTTGATGGTGAGAAAGAATTAATTGTATTGTGCTGGTTATTGTTTAAATGGTCAATGGCACATTGTACAGTTTATAGACTTCATTGCTTCACTTCCTTTTAGAATTTTGTATTTACCACTGTAAGTGCTATTTGGGTGTTTCAGGTAAATATTCTGTTTCCCCTGTTAAATTTTAAGCTCAGTAAGAACATACTTCTTTTAATACCTAGTTCTGTGATCTACAGAAAATAAGTATTCAAAGTACTAATGACTTAGTTAGATATAACTACTATAAAGATCTTTGGAGGGTGGAACCTCAGAGAAATTGGCACTCATTTACCACTCTTAACTCTATTTGGTGATAATTTGAGAAGAAGATAAGAAGTGGAAAAGAATGATTTTTGATGCTTCTAGTTGTAGAGCACAAATAATCTAGACTTGAAAAAGTACAGATAAAGTATAAAGAAAGGGAAAGGGCACAACGGGAGTACAGCTGATTTTAGAAATAGTCTAAATGAAGGTAGCTTCTTTTGGCACCATTGCCTGTTTTACCAATCCAGGAAAATATAGAGAACAGTATAGTTGTAATTAAGTAAACTTCACAGAGAGTGGTAATTTGGGTAGCTGAATATTGACCTTATCAACAATTATGTGGAATTTTGTTTAATTGTTGGTTTCTTCTCTTAAAGAAACAGAAAAATACCTGTTATTAGAGACAATGAGAATAGAAAAAGTACTTCTGCATCCTTTTCCTAAAGGATGAAAGGAAAAACTCATAATTAATCATACAGATAAAACCACAAAAGAATGATTCAAGAAGGACCCAGATTGATCTCTTAATTTACCTTAAGGCAAAATTTTATTCATTCATCATCATTTCAAATTGTTCATCAATACATTATCTTTTAAATTATTTTGTTGATCAGTATTATGTAGTGCAGGTTTTTAAGTAGTGGTTAAGTATATAAGCTTTGGAGCCAGACAGTCTGGGTTCATAGCTAAGCCCTAAAATTATCTAATTTTATTAACAGTGGGCAAGCTGCTCTACCACAGTTTCATCCTATGTTAAAAGAGTAGGATAATGATATGGTCCTCATGGAAGTATTGTGATGATTAAATGAGCTCCCCCACCTCCAAATCACCCCCACCACCACCACCACACCGTGGCAGCTAACATTTACATTACACTTGTAACAATGATTTGCAAATAAAAAGCACTCAATAAAGTTTGTTGTTGCTGCTGCTTCCAAATGGCAGTTGTAAGTTTTATTTGTGGTCCAAAATACTATCTCTTTTTGCCATCAAACCATTTTCTTCTCTGGGTTCCTAATTTCAGGTATCATCATCCTATAGTAATTTAGCAGTGAAACTTTAAAGTTACATTTAAACTGGACTGCATGCATACTAAGTTTTTCATCATATACTTTTTCTGGTAACATATATGTAACAAAATTAATCATTTTAACCATCTTAAGTATACAATTCAGTGGCATTAAGCATATTTACAATATTACACTACTATTACCAACAACTTTTCACCTCCCCAAATATTATCCCTTAAGCAGTATTCCCCATTCCTCCCTCGTCTTAGCCCCAATAACCTCTACTCTAGTCTTCTGTCTCTGATAATATACTTATTATAGATATTTCATACTAGTGGAATCATATGATTTTGTCCTTATATGTCTGGCATATTTCATACTGTTTTCACGGTCCATCCATGTTTGTAGCATGTATCAGAACTACATTCTTATAGCTGAATGATAGTCCATTGTATATACACATTTTGTTTATCCATTCATCTGTTGATGGGCACTTGATTGTGTCTACATTTTGGCTATTGTGAATAATTCCACTATGAATAGGGTATGAATATCTGTTTGAGTCCTTGTTTCCTATTCCTTTGGGTATAACCTAGAAGTGGAATTGCTGATCAGATGGTAATTCTATATTTAGCTTTTCGAGGAACTGCCAAATTATTTCCCACAGCAGCTCAACCATTTTACATTCCCACCAGCAATGTACAAGGGTTTTAATTTGTCTGCATCCTTCCCAACACTTATTTCCCTTCTTGAAAAAGTAGCTATTCTTATGGTTATGAAGTGGTGTCTCGTTATGGTTTTGGTTTGTATTTCTCTAATGACTAACAATACTGAGCATCTTTTCATGTACTTATTGGTCATTTTTATATCTTTGGAGAAATATATATTCAAGTCCTTCGTGCATTTTTAATTGGATTGTCTAATTGTTGTTGAGTTGTAGGTGTTCTTTATATATTCAGATATTAAACCCTTATCAAATATATGGTTTTTCAAATATTTTTTCCCATTCTGGGGATTGTCTTTTTACTTTCTTGATAAGGGTCCTTTGATGTATAAGATTTTATTTTTGATGAAGTCCAATTTATCCATTTCTTTTCTTGTTCCTGCTTTTAGTATCATATATAAGAATCCATTGCCAAAGCCCTGTGTTATTTTCCCCTGTGTTATCTTCCAAAGTTTCATGGTTTTAGCTCTTTACATTTAGGTCCTTGATCCATTTCAAGGTAATTTTTGTATATGATGTGGTCATTCATTTGCATGTGGAAATCCAGTTTTTTGAACATCATTTGTTGAAGAGACTGTTCTTTCCTTGTTGAGTGGGACTCGGTACTCTTGTCGAAGATCAGTTGGCCATAAGTGTGTGTATTATTTCTGCACTCTGAATTCTGTTGCATTGGTTTATGTAAACTACCTTTATGCCAGTACCACAGTGTTTTGGTTACTGTAGTTTTGTAGTAAGTTTTGAAATTGGGAATTCATCTTAGATACTTTTGATCATGCCACCTTTTTTGACTCTAATGATTTTTATCTGCAAATATTACTTATTAGAATCCTTTCAAGGCCAGGTTCAATGTGTCATAAGTCTTCTCTAATGCATCCCACTCCTCCTGTGTTAGGAGTCAGTGTATCTTCCATTTGGGCATATGGTATTTTTGCTGTCATTGAATTATATTTTGGGGTATCTCACCACCACAAAGATACAAAGTTTTGAGGTCAGAGACCATGTCACCTCATATCTGTATTACCTGTATGTGCACTGTGTACTAGGTTCTTAATCAGTGAGAGTATTTATCTCAAATATTTGTGAAGATTAATAATTTTTTATTTTTTTAAATATATTTTCTAGATTAAATATAAGACACCTCACCCTAAAGGAGAAGTATATTTTACAGAAACCTTTGATAGTGGACGGTTAGCTGGGTGAGTATTCATTCAAGAAATTGTTTTTCTTGTTTTGAGTAGCTTTTCTGAAGCTATGGTTTATTGGCTTATGAAAAGTGCCTGTGCCACAGAACCATAAAAAATTTTAAAGTATCTTATTTGTTGACAATGCAAATCAATACCTTAACATTTTTGTTATTGGTAGAAATGTTTAATTTGAGTAGTTGATCATTAATATAAGAAAATACAGAAATGAATTCTGAATGAAAGAAGAAAACCTATAGCATTTCTTCATTTTCTAGGACAGATATTACCAATCTAATTACTGTTGACAAATCTGAGTTACTGTTCCTTCCTAAATATCTGTAAAAATAATAAAAGTTTATATTTATTGATCATTTTATGTCCAACACCATCCTAAGTAGGTAGATAAGTTCTATCTTTATCGCCATTTTACGTGTGAACTGAGACTTAGCATGGCTATCTTTGATCATACAGCTAGGAAACTGTAGATTCCAAATTTGGTTTAACACCTTGATGAAATATATATATAGGCTTACTGATTTGTTCTCTAAGTAATAATTCATTTTTTAATGAAAAGTGAATGTGTTAAGAAATCTTTTCTTGTGTTTCTAATGTAGAGTGTATTTATAAATTGCCAGTTTTGTTTTTAATGACATACATTTGATTTCAACTTTATTTACAGGTGGATCTTATCGAAGGCAAAGAAAGATGATACAGATGCCGAGATTTCTATATATGATGGTAAAATATTTATTTAAGTATTAAAAATAAGCAGTATGGCCTAGAATTCTAGTTTATGAGATTAGAATTTCCATTAAATTCTGTTTGGCCTGAGGTCTCAGCCTGCTTCACCATTGAATGTACAGTCTTTTGTCTCCTCCCTGGCATTTGAGGAAATCTCTGGGCCGTCCACACTTATGTCACCCTCTGGTTTTCTAACACTGCACAGCTGATATTTTCACTCTACTGCAAGTGGTCTCCTACATTTCCTGAATTATTACTTCCAGATTGCTGTTCTCTACTGCATGTTTCATCTAAAGCAAGAGCACACTTAGATCAAGTTATAACTCATGAAAATATTCTCCCAATGGTTTGGGAACTATCAAAGATAAATACAAGGATAATTTATGAGCTACAAAATATGTGGTTACTTTTGGAGCCTACCTTTCCAGGCCTACGTTCAATATCATAGGGTCACTCACAGAGTATCTTCAGGCTTAGCTACAAAAAGAATTTTTATGTTAAGATTATCTTTTCTTCCTAACATGACTTCCCTGGAGTAAGACAAAACAATTTTTTCCCACCCTCTAATATAAAACCAGCCTCTTCAATTATTATCTCCTGAAGCAAGAGTTGCCTCTTCTCAGGTGGCTGATAGAGGAAATTTCTTCTTTCTCATAGGATCCTATACCTATAAGGATGTGACCTTACCCACAGACCCTAGCCAGTCACTACATCAGAACCACAACAAAACAGATAATATTGTGTATAGGATATCAGCCACCTGGTTCATGTTCATAGTTTCTCTCTTATTATGAGATAAAGACTAAGCTTGCGTGTTTTTCTCCATCCCGGCAAATCCCTGTGATTTCATATTTCAGAAAATGTACTATATATTATATACTGTATTATACACACACACATATACACATACGGAGCAAGCACCACTACATTCAATCTAAGTTTATTTAGAGAAGCTGGTAATTTCCCACAAAGAAGTCTCAAGTCTGAAGGGATATAATGCTGCTTAAAATATACCCACAGAAATATGCATTTTCAAACAGAGTCCTTGGTGTAAAAGATCTGTGTTTAGGTTACTTTACAGTTTTTTCCCAAGAACGTAGGTAGACATTCACTTTACATTTGTATTTTAGAAAAATCCATTTGATGTGGTTTCCCTTAAGTTAAGATAAATGGTCTAACTTAAGTCTATGTTTCTTGTTAATAAAAATGGCTCCTGGCTTTTAAATGAATTTTCCCTTCAGCTTAAAATTAAAACCAAACAGGGTAGTGCAACGGTGGCTCAGTGGCAGAATTCTCGCCTGCCATGCCAGAGACCTGGGTTTGACTCCTAGAGCCTGCACGTGCCATAATTAAATAAATAAATAAATAAATAAATAAATAAACAAAATCAAACAAACAAAAAAAGAAACCTCTTTTCAGCTCCCAAGTGTAGTCTGTCATCTTGTTATACATAGATATCCAAGTAAATAATTTTTTAGCATATTAAATTTAGGGGTGGTTTCTGGCTGGCTTTGTATCTTGAGAGCATGTTTGAAAATGTGGGAAATTTCTGTAAGTGATATTTTGGATACTGATATTAGTAGTGTTCTATACTTAGTGTGTTGGTTGAGAGAAATGTCATTTTTTTTGCAAGAATAATTAGGAATCACAGTAATTACTACTTCTATTGAGTACCACCTGAATAAAATTCATCCCTAGTTTTTCAGGAGTAAGCAAGTCTGACATGAAACTTTTACTGCATTTAGGGGGAAATTATTTACATTTTTGAGATGATGTCATTAATAAAAGTATAAATGTTATGTTACAAATATGAATTTCTTAAATGACCAACTTTCAGGATGTTTTGTAAAACCAATTGGGTTTTATTTGGAGATTGAGAGATGAATTTTTTTTGAAATTTTATTTACAGCATAATTTATATTACCTTGTAATTGTCCAAAATTTGGGTGTAGTAAGTAAATGTGATCTGGTTAGTAGAAAGTTATTGTTTGAAGTTGGGAAACTTTTTGTCAGCAAGGAATAATTACCTTGTCACGAGTTGTCTAAAATTAAAGTGTTGATGAACCTTTTTCATAGCTGGTAAATATGTATAATAATTGCAAAAAAAAAAAAAGGCAACATAGCTTTAAAAGCCCTTTGCTGTCAATATCCTGAAAATCCAGAGATAAAGTTGTTACTTCCTCAAGAAAGACTTTTCTTTTTGTCAAACTACAGGTATTATAATAGTGCTAATACAATTCAACATTTATGTGGGAGAAAGAAAACAAAATAAACCCATCTTTTTAGAAAAGGATAGTATAACCAAATTGAGGTGGGGGAGAAATCTGCAACTTTAAAACATGCATTTTTTTTTTAGATTATATGATTTTTATAAATATACATATATATCATTTAAACAAATCTCAAAGGATCTAATCAATATGGTAATGGTGGTTATCTCTGGGGAGAAATTATGAGTACATTTCACTTTCTTTTTAAATGTCTTATCTATTTTCTTTTATTAAGCATGAATTCCTTTTGCACTCTGAGAAAGAACAGATTAATTTTATATTTTATAGAAATCAAATATACAATTCTTATTTTGCTAATCTTCTAATTTTTTATTTTTATTTTTTAAACAATTTTTCACTGTAAAATCTAACATATACATGCAAAAAAAGCAACAGATTTTAAGGTGTATTGTAACAAGTAGTTAAAGAACAAATTTCAAAGTTTGGTATATGTCACAGTTCCATAATTTCAGGTTTTTCCTTCTAGCTCCTCCAAGACACTGGAGACTAAAAGAAATATCAGTATAATGATTCAAGGGAGTCATACTCATTTGTTAAATCCTAACTTCTCTGTTATAATTCCTCCTTCTCTTTGATCCTTCTCCCAATCTTTAGGGATATTTGGGCTATGCCCATTCTAATATTTTCATGTTGAAAAGGGGTATCGACAGTATGGGATAGGAGGATGGAACTGCTGATGCTCTTGGAAAGACCGGTACCTCTGGGTTTCAGGATTCATCTGGTTTAGGAACCATCTGAAGGTTTTAGGTTTCTAGAGAAACACCAGTCTCACAATTGGTTCTCATTACATGCTGGTGAAGGTCCTTCTGCTACACCTCTAGATTCTGCCATTCTTGTTCCCTGAAATAAATGGCAACATCCTCAAAAGTAAGAGGTAACTTTAAAAATAATGTTTGCTGATTTCCTTTTAATGATTGGCCAAGATTCTTCTTAATCCAGAGCGGATTGACGTGGCCTTTCATGGTCCTGCCCTGCCCAGGCCTGGAGAGGCCGACATCCCTACTCAGCCCACAGGAACCCCTTCCTGCCATGAGCCGCCTCCAGCTCCCACCCAGGTCTGAGTGAAAACATGCATTTTTTAAAAGCCCAATAAAGTGTGGATAATGATAGATGCCTCCCCCCACGCCCCACTAATAACCAACAACTCTTCTCTGACTTAATGAAGTTATTCAGGTTTTTTTGTTTGTTTGTTTTTTGTGAGGCTGGGGGTAGAGGAATACTATAAAGACTATTGGTTGATTCAGAAGTACTTGAATAAATATTTTGAGCTGGTTAAATACTAGAAAATAGCCAGTTTTTGCCAAATTGAGTTTTTTTGGTAAAGGCAAAACCTATAATTTTCAAAACTAGATGATTTTATACAAATGAATATGTTAGTTATTTTCTGTTCTTAAAAAGAGTAAAGGAATAAAATCAAACACACCTTATTTGGGCTACAGGTAGCCCACCTAGCCTGTATTGTATGCAGCTCATGATCTAATTTTAGGAGCTTCCTGTTCTTAAACATGAGAAATTCCAACTCAGAGAGGGCCTGACTCAGCATTGCTGTGTTATAGCTTAGTAGTATTCCAGTGCTTTTCTCCTCTCTTGACCAGTAGTTCTGAGAGCTGATTGACTTAGCTGGAAGGGATACTTGCAGTTTGTATGAATTGGACATACAGTTTTCAAAATAAAATTTAAACCTCTACAACCCAAAAGACTGCTCAATTTGGGTTAAAGGTACCCTTTGTCTCATATGAAATTTTAAAATAAAGTAACTCATTTAAAAATACGATGTTGATAGACCGTATGAGACAAACCATGCTTTGCAATTCCATTAATTAAAAAGCCTCTAAGAGGAAGCCAAAATAAACCATGTTTAGAAGTTCCTCAGTTAGATATTGTAGTTCTTGCTATTTATTAGTTTCTACACTTTTAGCTAAGAAAACGAAACCCTTTACTGACAGGGAAAAAAAATCAGGCATGCATATAGATGCAGATCTGTTATCTCCTGATTTAAAAATTCATTTATTTTTCCTGAATTATCACTCATGGAAAAAATTATTGTTCACTATTACTATTAAATATTCTTAAATCAGTGTTTCCTATAGGAGTTCAATTTATGTTACTGTTTTTGCATTTTAGGAAGATGGGAAATAGAAGAATTGAAAGAAAACCAAGTATCTGGTGACAGAGGACTAGTATTGAAATCTAGAGCAAAGCATCACGCAATATCAGCTATATTATCAAAGCCCTTTATTTTTGCAGATAAACCTTTGATAATTCAGTAAGTTTTATTATGTTTTTGAATTATTTTCCTGAATTTTGTTTTAGTTTTGTATTTTAGTTTCTGAATGTAGACTGTTTTTAGATATTTAAAAATTCCAGATTTTCCTTTTCATTCATATCCAAAATTTTGAATGAAAACAGGTGAATTATAAAAGAGTGATTTTATAATATATACTGTATAATATAAAATTTGGCCACTGTTAGCTACATAGTCTTACTAAAATTGCCATTTTAATCTTAACTGTTTTCTTAAAATTATTTGCTCTTAAGATACTGATCTCAATATATTCAGAGTGGAACTGTACTGTTGCTGTTAAATTCATGGTAAGATTAAAAGTCAGAAAATTTATTTTTAAAAGAAAATGTTTTATAGATCAAGCATGGAACTCTTTTAAAGAGCACATATTTTCACTGATTCCCTGCTTGAGTGTTGACCTAAGCTAATTTTATAATGATTTTGTTTAAATGTATACTGTCATAAATTCTGGCATAAACTCCTCAAACTTATTGCACACAAAGTCCTAAAACCAAAACAAATGTACAAATTAAATACAAAAACAATAACAAACAATAAAATTCAAGTTAAAAACAAACAAAAAGGAAATATATGTGTTATAATTTACAACTTAATCAGAAACTTCTGCTGTTTACAGTTAATTATGGCATATGGGAAGATTGATAATTAACTGTAAACTATATCACTCTAGAAACCCTTCAGTTTTTTGTTAACATGTTGAAGATGTTCCTACATGGCATAACTAAAATACCATCTTGAATCTTAGAGATTTTTGAAAATATGGTATTTGGCAGGTTTGGCATAAGTGTTCAGTGGAGATGCTTTGGCTTAGTCTACATTAAGTCGTTTCAGTAAATTTCAAATATATAAGCAGTATCAAAAAGAATATGACCATTACTTAAATAAAGCATTATTATAAGTACTTATTAGGACTAATAGTTAAGCTTTGTATCATTTAGCATTATTCAGGGTTTCGTTTTTTGTTTCTTGAAAGTTTGAAGTTCATTTTATTAATCTGTTGAGACTCAAATTAATGTAATTTCACTTTCTATTTAGATTGTTTATGGCTTAAATAATTTAAGGAAATTAATATAAAGTTTAACATCTCCAGAATAAAATGAATTAAGTTTAATATTTTTGGTATAAATCACTGCTAGGCAAATAAGCAAATGATGGCTTGCAAGGTTCAAAGTAAATGTTGGAAAATAAATGCAAAAATTATTAAAGGAATTGGGAAACGATAATCTGCCGCCAAAGAAAAGGAAGCCTAAGAACAACTGAACAGCAGTCATTAAAAGGCTTGAAAACAGTGCAAAGGAGGCATGTGAATGTCTTCTCTTTTTATTTATGAAAGGAAATGGGTTAAATAAAATCAAGAGATTTTATATTAAACACTATAATTACTTCGGATTTATGGCATTACCCTAAAGTTGCTTTTTTCCAAATTGTGTACGTTTGGTCAGATACATTTTAGAAATTAAGAGTATCCTAATATTAGAGATAAGAAGTATATTAGACTAATAAAGTTCCACCTTGAGAAGCCTGTGTTTAACTTTAATGCTGTTTTACCAAAATATATTTGAACACAGCAGTTTCTTTTCTCTCCGACAATAGTTACTGTTGCATGGAACAGTTTGGGAAATGACACTCTGGAGAAATTAGTGGTTGCATATTCTGCATGCTTCTCAGTTTTCCCCTGACTTGACATCAACTATCTGATACACATTTCACTGATCCTCTAAACTATTATGAGTTATTTATCTGAGGTTCTAATGAAAAATGATTTGAAAACTCTGAAAGTTTGCAGTAGAAATAAACCAAGTGATTCAGTCTAAGCATAGTCGAACAACAAAGCTATATTCACATTTATAGAGAAAGTTTACAAATTTATAAAGTTGTTATTTCTAGTTCTTACCTTTTCACAGAACCCTTTGACTTTAGATCATCTCTGGTAAAGCTGTATGTCTTTTTATTTTATTCTTCCTAAAAACAGTGACTATCTACAATGTGTTACAATGTGTGCCATTGCTCCTTCTTTATTGTCTTCAAAGACAATGTTCCATGAAAAATTACTTTGTCATCTATTGCTTAAAACAAGAATATTGATAAGACTTTGAAGAAAATAGGTATTCCATCTTTTATTTTTAAAAAGATAATAAAATCAAACTTTTTCTGATCATAACAAAAGGTAACATTTGGATTATTTATTTGTCCTGTTATTCTTTAAACATCATAATCCTTTGAGGTGTAGGTTTGGGCAATGTTCCCATTTTATAGATGAGGAAATAGAGCTTAAATAATTTGCCACTACTCTAGATGTCACTATAGTAAGTGGCAGAATCAAAGATAAATCTCAGGTCTTTCTGGCTCCAAAGTGCATACTGTAACCACCATTATAGACTGCTTGGGAAATAAAGCGTAGTAGAAAGTAGGGAAAAGTCACCCATAATCCTGCAGCTCAGAGATAATCACTTAAAATTTTACTTTATTTCACACTGTTTTTTCAATGCAATATATGTGTATATATATATATACACAAATTGGGTTTAAACTGCTATAATTTAATACCTATTTTTTTTTTACTTTCCTGTCTCTAAGGTTTTCCTCAGAAACATTTTAAACTGTAGTCCTCTCTTACAATTACCACTAGTTCCTGTTACTTCTCTAGTTTTCATCTCTTATTGTTTTAATCCATTTAACCAGATTGTAACTTTTGTTGATTTTCACTTGTTCTTCGCTATGATAGCCGTTTCCTCAATTGATTTTTGTTGCAGTTTACCAGATTACCAACAATCTCTTCTAAATGCTGCTCGATAGATCTGTGCCTCATTGCCTAAACTAGACTATTTCTTTTTTAAAAGAAACTTTTACTGAGCATTACACTGTGTGGTAAATCCATGAGAAAACTTTCATTTCAGTTCTCTCTTATCTGTCATGCCATATTTGCTATACCTCCTGACTTTAAGATCTGTTAACCAGGTTACTTATTGAGATAATGAAAGCTCTTTGCTGGAATGATTTAATTGAATGTACAACTTATTTAACATGGTTTAGGTGTAGTTGAACTAAAAGACAAATTGGTCATGAATTTGTTATCCAGAATCATTAGCAATTTATTATAAATCTGTTGCTGTAGTTGTGGTCCTTATGGCCTTTGGGTTTTTTGTTTGTTTGTTTAGTTTAAAATAATATGACATATAATGCCTATGTTATCTGAATTTGAAGTTTCCTAGTATAGTTTTAGTGAAAGTATCTTCACTAAAGGTACTATTCTTAATTCAACAGTTTGAATGGAAAAAAAATGTTCCAACAAATTGGTTGAGTTTTCCGTACTTGATTATAATTATATTTTTAATATTTTGAAGGTGTACATTGGACTGCAGCAGTAGTAAAGCATTTCCACTTATTTCCTAGAGGTTGTAGATATGATTTATGTGAGCTTATTGGTAATGTGAAACATTTATAAATGAACTAAGAGTAACACATTACATTTTAAAGAGCATTTAGCAATTTTTATTTATCAGCAGTATGGTTCTTTTTGTCTTTATTTAGATATGAAGTAAATTTTCAAGATGGTATTGATTGTGGAGGTGCATACATTAAACTCCTAGCAGACACTGATGATTTGAATCTGGTATGAAATTTTAATATTTAAAAAAAGACTGTTATAGTTAATAATTATTTTTAAGAGTAAGCTATAAAACTGAAAATTTTATTTTCAAGTGAAATTTTTAAAATCTTTGAATGTCATTTTTTTGCCAGTATGAGTTACACAATCAGCCTTCAAGTTTCTTGTAAAAGTATGTTATCTTGATGGCATCAGTTTTGTCGTCTTTAGCAATATAAAAAAGTTAACCACATCTGTAAATTAAAACTAACATGGTGTTTATAAATGCCATTGAAAGATTAGATTAGAGTTACATCCTTTTCAAAGTAACTATCATAAGTTTGTTCAGAGAGTAAGATAATATAGCAGAGCAGTGAAAAGAAGTGGCCAAAGAGCCAAATGAAAAAAAAAAAATGAGGACAATTCAGTGGTTGGCAAACCACAGGAGACTTAGACAGCAGCCGATACAAAAATATTGTGATAGAGTAGCTTTGTAAGTCCAAGATTTGATTAAGACTGTTTGAAGGTCAGGAATATTTCTAATAATATTCTTCTACAAGAGGTTCTGTCAGGGTTTCTGCATATAACAGCAATAAGGTAATTTGAGACCTCAAGAAAATATTTGTCAGAATGTGTGTTTATGTAAAGATATAGACTGTGAAACATTGATGTAGCTTCATGTGCTATTGTTAGAATCAGGTAAAGGAAAGACTATTAGCAGTATATGTTGGAGCTCCTGTTTTAGATATTGTGAGGTGGTAATCACCTAAAGTGAATGCCAAGTATTTTTCTAAGCTTTTTATCTGATGAGCTCAGTTAATCCTCTGCAAAACTTGATAAGGTAGGTACTATTATAATCTCCATACATCAGAGATAATGCAATGGAGTTACAGAGAGGTTAAGATATGCTTGCTCAGGGTCACATACCACTCATGAAAGTGGTAATTGTAAATTTGAACCCAGATATCGTATCCAGACCCTCTACTCTTAACCACTAGGCCATGCCAATTAAAGGGAATGACTAGTGGTAGAACAGAGTATGTATCTCTGTGAATGGTTTTCTGTTTGAATCGCTCTTTAATCTGTGATCAAAAGGGTCCTCTTCTGGTGTTCTTGAATATTAATAATGGATGATCATTTTAACTTTAATGTTATATACATACTTTCCACTAGTGATTTTCTTAATAAAATATAACATATAAAAAGTGGTTAGTGCTTATTATGATGTTACTAGGTAGCTTTAGAAATGGACAGAGGCATGTACTTTTTTTAAAAATCTAACACTTTTGGGGCAAAATTTGTAATTTCTCTACCTTCTTTGTCACTTCTGTCAAACAATTTTTTGATGAGTTAGAATTTAATACATTTTGTAAGCTCTATCCAATGAATGGAATAGAAAAATTCATTAAATACTCTGTGATTCTTGACTAATTCCAATACTTATCTCTCTTTGAAGGAAAACTTTTATGATAAAACATCCTATACCATTATGTTTGGACCAGATAAATGTGGAGAAGATTATAAACTTCATTTTATCTTCAGACATAAGCATCCTAAAACTGGAGTTTTTGAAGAGAAACATGCTAAACCTCCAGATGTAGACCTTAAAAAATTCTTTACAGACAGGAAGACTCATCTCTATACCCTTGGTATATCCTTTTAATTCATTCACGAATTCAAAAAATATCTTCTGGTTACTGACATATTCATGGCAGGTGCTTTAGGAGAAACAAGCATGGATCTGACCCTAAGGAACTTAACTTTTGGGAAAATAAGGCAAATGTAATTATAGCACAAGTAGAAAGTAGAATGCCATATGAAAGATACAAATGAAATACATTTATGAGTTCAAAAGCAATATTACTTCCAACTTGGAGATTCAGAGAAAACCTAGTGAAGGAGATTGTATTTGAACTTGTCTGGAAGTATAGTTAAAATGTGGAAAATGATGGGAGAGGGGCAGAGACATTTTAGGCACTGTGACATTAGGAAATAAAGAGCTGTAGGTCCTGAATGGCAAGCTAAAAAGTTTAGACTTTTTTCGATAGACACTTGTAATTACTGTTAGTTCCCACTTTATAATGGTTGTGGTACTTATTTAAACTTTGAGAGGAAAAGCATTAAATAACCATATATTAACATATTTAGCTTTACTACAGTAGAGGGTAGTTTGCATGGATTTATGGGGGTGGTAGTTTCCTAACTGCTAAAACAAATACCCCATAATGAATTGGATTAATAACAGGAATTTATTGACTCAATGGTATTTGAGGCTAGAAGGCTTGCTTCCTCCCAGTGTCAGTATCTTCTGTCTAGCCGGCAGTCTTTGGGGTTTCCTGGCTTTTCTGTCATGTGGCAGTGAACATGACAGTGTTCTCCTTCTCTCCCAGGTTCTACTGACTTTCAGCTTCTTGTTTCTCCTGTGGCTTTTCTTTTTGTGTCCCACTTCCTTTGCATATAATCACTTCAGTCATATTGGATTAAGGCCCACCCCTCAATCAATTGGACACACCTTAACTGATAGCATCCCCAGAGGTCCTGTTTACAGGTGGTTCACACCACAGGGTCAGGGATTGGGACCTGAACCTGCCTTTTGTGGGGGGCATGGTTCAGTCCTCAGCAGGGATGTTAGACAGGGTGGTTTCTCCTGTTCACAAGTAAGGGCGCGTGGTTCTACAGCTTTGGTCTGCCCACGATTACTTTAAACCACAGCATGTCAGAATCTAGAAAAATATTTGAAAAATACTCTGTCAGCTTCCTTACTTAAATCTCAGCTCTGTCCAAGGGTACAGTATTTTTTTTTCCCCCCGAAGGCTGCACCTACAGAAAAATTTGTTTTGTCTTCTAAGGCGCAGTGCCCAACTTTATCTTATTTTTAATAGCAGCTATAAGACTAAATCACTTTATCTGAATAATAGTGAAATAATACTCGACATCTTGGGAAACATAAAAAGTAGAAATAATGATAAATTATAACTAGTAAAGAAGATATTTTTTATATAATTTGACTTTGCACATACCTAGTCGAAAGCAAATTGGTAATATATATCAAAAGCCATATGAGTTGGATGTCCTTTGAAACAACAGCCCCAATTGTAGGAATTTATCCAGAGGAATGATCCCAAAGAAAAAAATGACTTGTGTGAAAATATACTGAAAATTTGAAACTACCTGAATATCACAGTTGGAGAATTTTCTATATAATAAATTTAAAATGATAATGGGGAAATGCTTATGAAATTAAAATGGAGGGGGAAAAAAAGCAAGATTCAAGTTGTAAGCACATGATGATGGCCACTGGGAAAATTATGCAAGCAAATAGAAAAAACTAGGAAAAAAGAAAGACTTTTCTTTAAACACCTGTTATAACCTATGTTTATGCTCTATGCTAGGTCCTTTCTTTACTACTGGCATTTGAGTGAGCAGTAGCCTCTCCGTTTTGCTCTAGGTGAAACAGCAGTAACTGGTAGGGCTCAAATTGAAACTCAATTCAATTGAGTTGAAATGACTCTTAAAACATTTGCTTTTCTTAGTACTATATGCAGAAATTTTGATCATTGCGCTGTGATTGTTGAATGATTTTTTCTTTGTTTAAACTTTCTATAATATTGTTCTGTAGGTGCTTTATGAACTTACAGGGTAACGTAAAAGACTCTATCCAATGCCTTTTATTGTAGATTCGTTTAAAATATTCAGTAGAGTTTTCAAAAAAACCTATTTTTTGTCAAAGATTTCTTCATGCATGCCTATTTGTCATATGCTTTTTTGTCTAAACTGCAGTATAAAAAGTCAGTTTTCAGTTGCAAAATATATTCAGAAAGCTTTCTTTTCAGGATTTTTCTTGAGAAACTGAATTCTCTGTTTTTAATTAGGAAGAAACTAGTAAATTGTTTTTTTGGTTTTTTTTTGCATTCGACATCTTATTCTTAGCTCTACCTCAGTGTTGGCTGGTCTTCCTTTATTGTATTAATGTAGGTTTATAATCTCAGCTGTAGAAGAAGAGGAAATAGTGGAGAAAGGAGAAAGGGTAAAAAATATTGACGGTGCATTCTCATTATTTGTACATGAATTGCATTATTTCATTTTGATATAACTTTATGGTGGTGTTGTGACTGAAATATCTGGAATTACTACTTCAGAGCTATTTCTTCAAAAAGTAGTAGCCCACTTAAATGCTTAAAGTCAGAATGGTATTGACATGCATTGACAATTCCTCCTTCCTTAGCATATTGAAAGCAAATGTCAAGCACTTCTTTTCATCTTCCTCATTCTCTCCAAAGATCTAAATTTAACTGCGTGACTCTCTTTATAGAAAGAGGAGAGATACGTTTATTTTGTTATTACAAAGAATAAGGAGGTCCTTTATGGAATTTTTGGCTGGGAACTTTCAGAGGGCTAGAATTTCCTTAAAACAGACATACTGATAAGTGTGAGCCTGAATATTTAAAATCATACTTGAGATATTTTACACTACATGTATAAGTCAGTGATTTTGAAATACCAATAAAACTTACTTTAGACGATGACTAGGAAATGACGATTTCATCACTTTCTTTGATGGTAGATTTGAATGTCCTTAAAGATAGTGGTTCTTTCTTACATCAAAGCTGTTTAAATTGTTTTTAAAATGTATTCTTCCTGAATGTGCACTCTTGTTTTATGTTACCTTCTGTTGATTCACATTACACTTCTACATCCACAAAGCTGTCACGATTCCTGTGTAGTTATGAAAGGATTAACCCTGATAATAAGTTTTAATTAGCAGGTTTATATTCAGCTTATTTACAGGAGTGACTAGTTAAAAGTGATAGAGATAAGGGAATGAATTGTAACACCACTAATGAAATATAAATGGCTAAGAGTAGACTTCAGAATAAGACCTAATTAATTGGCAGGGGGGTTTATTAATGGACTTTTACTACTGAAATTATGGACACATTATAGATAATTTTCTAATAAAATACATATGGTTTAAAAAGGCAGCATGTGGAAAAGAGGCAGGAGAGAAACTATAACAAAATACAACCGATTATGAACTAGATCCTTTTTTAAATAAAAGACTGTGTTTGAATAATTGTCAAAATTTGAACAGATTCTGAGGATTAAATAGTGTTAATGTATTAATGTTAATTTCCTAATTTGAGGCCTGGATTACAGTTATGAAGTAAAATATCCTTGTTTGGAGAAAATATGTACTAAAATATTCAGGGGACATATGCATAAATTCAATAATTTACTCTCAAGTAATTCAGGAAAAAAATTCTCTGTACTATACTTGCAACTTTTCTGTTTGAGATTGTTTAAATATATGTTTGTGTGTGTGTATATTTAAACAATATCAAACATAGGAAAGTTACATGTACAGTGTGTATACACATACGCAAATACATATGTAATGCTGAAGGAAATTACGTTATATTCTGCAACTATTCAAAATATGTAGATGACTGGTGGTATGAGTCCCAGACTATTGGGAAATTTTTATTTGAGAAGTAATATGGCATTTTACTGTAAAGCATACAGTTTAAAAATAATTATCTTTGACTTTTAGAAAGAAGTATACTTTGTGATTTTCCTGTATTTCAACTTAATACATTGGTTGTTTTTCTTCTTCTGGTTGGAAGAAAATTTTACCCCTGAAGACTAGGTTAATTTTATTATCTGTATCTTTAAAATGTCTCTCAAGATGAAATGTACATTTAAATTGGTCTTTAGTGATGAATCCAGATGACACATTTGAGTTGCTAATCGACCAAATAGTTGTAAACAAAGGAAGCCTTCTAGAAGATGTGGTTCCTCCAGTCAATCCTCCCAAAGAAATCGAAGATCCCAATGACAAGAAACCTGATGATTGGGATGAAAGAGCCAAAATTCCTGACCCTTCTGCCGTCAAACCAGAAGACTGGTAAGCAAAGAATTCCGTAGCAAAGCATTGTTTGGTATATTTACAGAATAAGATATAACATATAAGTCAAGTTTGTAACCAATGAAACCTAATTCTTTTAAACATTAGAACTACTTAGTTTTTGCTTTTTGCTTCCCTACCTTTTTATCTTCTCTCTTTTAATTTTCATTTTAATTATACTTTAAATTTGTCGCCTTTTTAGTATATAAGTGTCTTTGTGTTTTTTGTTTTATGCTTTCAACGCCATGGAGAAAAATTTCTGTGAATCTAAAATACTGACAATTTAAATCTTAATTCTTGTCTAGATCCTTGTCACTATGTGAATACATATTTTATATAGTTGCAGTCTTTTTTCAGTTAATATTTCCTGTCCTTAAAGTAGGCCATATCCTCATGAAACCAGTTCCCTTAACCATTTTTCACGAAGTCAGTGTTTGTGTTATTTCTGTTCTACTAGATTGGAAATATTTTCCTTAAAAGAAAGGTTATGTACTGTTGGTTCATGGAATTTATAGCTCTGGTTAACTAAATTTCTTTCCCAGAAAAAATGAATAGCTATTTCACACTAGCCATTTTTAACGATATTTCCCTAGAGTCCCAACAACATTATATTCCTCTAACTTTCTATCTTAATAGGCTTTTCATCCTTTTATTATGACTAACATTTCTAATTTTTATTAATTCACTTTTCTTTCCTCTTTATATTTGATAGAAATGTGTTTTATCAGTTTTGTTTACATTTCTACAAAGCATCAACTTTCTTTAAAATATTTTTATGCCTCATTTTTAAAAAATACTTTCATTGTATACATCAAATAAACATACGGACATTCTTGACATACAAACATTCTGTACATGGTGTACAATCAGTGGCTCACAATATCATCGCATAGTTGTGTGTTCAACACCATGATCATTTTTTTGAACATTTGCATCTCTTCAGCAAAAGAAATAAAAGAGAAAAAATTCACATATGCCACCCCTTAGTCCTTCCTCTCATTGACCACTAGTATTTCAATCTATTCAGTTTATTTTAACCTTTCTTCCCCCAATTATTTGTTTATTTTTTATCTATATTTTTTACTCATCTGTCCATACTGTCGATAAAAGGAGCATCAGACGCAAGGTTTTCACAATCACACAGTCATATTGAAAAAGCTATATTGTTATACAATCAGCTTCAGGAATCAAGGCTACTGGAACACAGCTCTACAGTTTCAGGTACTTCCCTCTAGCCACTCTAATACATCATAAACTTAAAAGGGGATATCTATATAATGCATAAGAATAACCTCCAGGATAGCCTCTTGACTTCATTTGAAATCTCTCAGCCACTGTCACTTTATTTTGTCTCATTTCTCCCTTTGTTCAAGAAGGTTTTCTCAATCCCTTGTTGCTGAGTCCCAGCTCATCCCAGGTTCTCTGCCCCATGTTGCCAGGGAGGTTTAAATTCCTGGGAGTCATGTTCCTCAGACAGGGGTGGGCAGTGAGTTTGTTTGCCGTGTTGAGAGAGAGAAAGGCCACATCTGAGCAACGAAAGAGGTTCTCTGGGGGAAGTCTTAGGTATAATTTTAAGTAGGCTTAGCCTATCATTTGCAGGGATAAGTGTCATCAGGGCGAACCCCAAGATTGAGGGTTGGTATTGATTTGGTTGTATCCACTGCTTGTGAGAATATCAGGAATTTTCCAGATGGGGAAGTTGAATTTTTCCCCCTTTCTCCCCATTCCCCCAAGGGGACTTTGCAAATACTTGTTTATTCATTATTCAAATCACTCTGGGATTTATCAGGGCATCACACTAACCTGGACAAACCAATAAAATCTCATGCCCTCTTCAAGGTTTCATGTACTGATGGTGTTCAATTAAACTGACCATACAAGTTAAATTAGGAAATGCATTAGTCAAAATATAAATTTTGTACTAAATAAACATTTTTCCCTTTAGTCTCACACAGAAGTTGAAGTTTTAAAATATGAATGACCATCTGTTTCCAATACCCTGCAATACTGACATTCCTTTATTCTTCCTCCTGCAAAAACGTTTTTTAATTTGTAAATTTAGTCACCATCATTGTACACTCTAGGCATTCCTAAAATTATACCATCTCAGTCTTTATCGTCTGTCTTTCCTTTTGGTTTCTTACATGCCCCCAGCCCTTCTCCCTCTATCATTCTCACATTCAGCTTCATTCAGTGTACTTACATTATTGTGCTACAGTCAGGTAGTATCGTGTTATCCATTTCTGAATTTTTACAATCAGTCCTGTTGCACAGTCTGTATCCCTTCAGCACCAATTACCCAATCTCTACCCTATTTCTATCTCCTGATAACCTGTGTCCTTAACTGAAATTCTCCAAGTTCACTCATTAATGTGTGTTCATATCAGAAGGACCATACAGTATTTGTCCTTTTGTTTCTGGCTAATTTCACTCAGCATAATGTCTTCAAGATCCATCCATGATTGTTACATGACTTTATTCTATCATACAGCTGCAAAGCATCAACTTTCTTTAAAGTATTTGTTATACCCTCATTTTAAATTAAATTTTGTTTATATCCTCAATCTCGATGATTTTTATTTTCCTGCTTTTCCTCTGATTTATGTTTTCCCTTTGTAGATTTTTCATGGTTTCAGACTTTTGGCAAATTTTTTGTTGTTGTTCTTATTAACTCAAACAGTTGATTTTCTACAAGGTAATGTTTCGGCACCTAAAAATTTTCATATTTTTTGCTTTTTTGTTGTTGCTTTAAAATAAACTATTTTGGTAGTTCTTTTTCTCCCTGTAGTCAGGTATTTTTTAAAAAAGGTTTTAGTGGTCAAGTGATTGAGTAATTTTCCCTCCTTTCTTCCCTCTCTTCCTGTTTCTCCCTCCCTATATGTATTTAGTCAGTAGGGAATTTAAAAATACAGAAGCATACCCCCACCACTTTCAAAATTAATCAGTTATTATATTGCCCTATTTAATTAGGAATATTTTTAGTAAAAGAAATAAAACATTGCAGATAAAATATAAGACCCCTTTCTTCCCTTATCCTTTCCCTGTAACATTTTTCCCCAAAGGCAGCCACTAACATAAATTTGTTGTCTCCTTCAAATTTATGTTTTCACATTTTGTGTCTCTGTAAATAATCTATATTATCTTTAAATATTTACATGAATAATATCATACTGTACAAATTCTGAAACTTTTAAATTTATATTGTTGCATGTAGATTTGATGTATTAAATACATTAAATATTGTATGGATATAAAAAATATCCATTCTCTTATTATACAGATATAGATTATTTCCAATTTTTTGCTTTTCTGGGCAATGCTTGAATATCTTCATATATGTGTGTGTATGTATGTGTGTGTGCATGTGTGTGAGTGTGCAAGAATTTCTCTAGGTCGGTACCTAGAACTAAAACTGCTGATTCGTGGGATATACGTATATTCAGCCATGTAAGATATTGCCAAATTGCTCTCCAGAATTATTATAACATATTTTTACACTTAAAGTATTTTGGGGGTTGAAATTGTTTGCCATTCTACTGATAGTACATTGATATATCATTATTTTAATTTTCGGTTTCCTTATTATTGGTAATGTTAAGCCTCTTTTGATATGATCATTAGCTATTTAGGTTTCTTCTGTGAATTCCATTTCCTTTTATGAACTTGTTTTCTGTTGGTGATTTTGTCCTTCTAATTTATAGTTATAAACTGTTACAGGTAAGTTCTGATGAATAATGATTAATGTTACAAATATCTTCTTCCAGTGTACTGCTTTTATTCTAACAATGGTATTTTTCATTAAACAGTAGTTTTTCATTTAAATGTAGTCAGATTTATCATTCTTTTTATTGTAGTGGTTTATGTTTTATTTAACAAATCCTTTCTACCCAATGTCATAAAAATATTTTTTCTTACAAAAGTATTTCAGTTTTTATTTTTACATATTTCCTTCCTATATAACTTATTGGGGGTATGATATGAGATAGGAAACTTTTTTTTTTTTTGGATGGCCAGTTACACAAATTATTGAGTGGTCTGTTCTGTTAAGGCAAGTTCCCCTTCCTTATCTTTCCTCCCCTTCTGAAATTATTACCCTTTTCATTCTAGAACATCCTAATGAGATTTTGAATGGATTTGTTTTGAATTTGTGACTATGTAGAGAATTGATATCTTTATAATAGTCTTTTCATCTTTGTAAATGATACAGCTATACGTACTGTACAATCTTGTTGATCCCTAAATGTGGATAGCACACTTTTGGTTAATGAATTTTATTAGAGAGGCTTGCATCAGCTAAATCTGTTTCTTTTATGGGTTTTATTTTACGATTCCATTTTTTTTTCTTCTTGGTTGCCTTATTAACTTTTCATCTTTGGGTTTTGTTTTAGCGGTTGCTGTGGAGGGGGGGTTATAGTATGCATCTTTATCCTATTTCAGTCTACTCTCAAATAGTATGATGTAATTCATGTCTAACTTAACCTAGCAGTGTCTTGTACTTTTTCCCTTCTGTCCTTTGTACTATTATCATACATCTTACTTCTACATATACTACAAATGTCCCAACATACTAGTTTTTTTTCTTCAAACAGTCAGGAATCTTTTAAATTTAAAATGAGGACTAAGGCCTTTTATTTACTCACATTTTTATTATTGCTGGTATTTTCCTTTTAGGTAGATAAAAATTTCCATCTGTTGTCATTATCTCTTCTGTCTGAAAAGCTCCTTTAAAGTATTGTAGTGTAGATTTGCTGGTGTTGAGCATTTTCAACTTTGCCTGAAAATTTGCCTTAATTTTTGAAGGATATTTTCACTCTCAGATTCTAGGTTGATAGTTATTTTTCAGCAGTATTCCTAGTTTTATTATGTTGCTCCTTGCTGTGGTTTTCTTTGTGTTTACCTTACTTTGGGTTCTTTGAGTTTCATGAAGCTCTAGGTTTATAGTTTATGTCAAATTTGAGTCATAATTGGCTATTAATGCTTCGAAAATTTATGTCTCTCCCCTTCTCTTTTTTTAGGACTCTATTTACATGCATGTTAGGTGGATAGATGGATTTATATTGTCCTACAGGTCACTGAGGATCTGCTAGTTTGTTTAACCTCCTTTTCTCTCTGTACTTTTATTTTTTTTAATATGCTGTACAGCAAGGTCACATTTCATTATTTTTCCATGTGAGTATCATGTTACCTCTGCACCATTTGTTGGTTGGTTGATTGGTTCGTTGGTTCTGCTTGTTTGTTTGTTTTGAGAAGTACATGGACCAGGAATCAAACCCGGGTGTCCCGCATAGCAGGCGAAAATTCTACCACTGAACTACCCTTGCACCCCCTCTGTACTTCTTTTTGTAAAGTGTCTATTCCTTTCAGTATTCTATCCCTAGTTCACTCATGTTTTTTTCTAGTTTCTAATCTACTGTTACCCATTTAACAAATTCTTCATTTTAGATAATTGATTTTCAGCTCTGGAATCCTCAAGGTTATTTTTTGTTTTGTTCTTTATATGTATCTTCTGTTTCTCTCCTTATCATGGCCATCATTTCCTCTACCTTCTTGAAGATGGAGCATATTTACATATAGCTGTTTTGATGTCCTGGTCTGCTGATTCCATCACCTCTGTCATTTAAGGGTGTAATTCTGTTGATCAGTTTTCTTTGATTGATGGGCTTGTTTTCCAACTTCCTTGCATACCTCTTGATTTTTTATTGTATTCAGACATTATGACTCTTGCATTCCTGTTGCTAGATTTTGTTGTATTTCCTGAAATGATGTTTGATTATGTTATATTATGTAGTTATGTTACTTGGAATTAATTTTATTCTTTCAAGGTTTGCTTCTAAGCCCTGTTATAACAGGTAGATCCAGAACAGCATTTAGTCTAGGACTAATTTATCCCCATCACTAAGAAGATAACTTTGTGAGGACTCTATCTAATGTACTATATAGTAACAAGTTCCTTTCTCTGTGACTGATAGAAATACGAACTACTCCTGTCTTTTGTGCTTCAGGAATTGTTCAGCCTTCAGTTTTCCTGTAGTTCTTCTCTGGTCTCAGAGAAGATTAGCTCTTACATTAGTTCTGAACAGAGCTTCTTCTGTGGCTCTCTGGAGACCTCTCTATACAACTTTCTCTTGAAATCATTTCCCATATATTTTAGCTACCTTAATCTTTCTGAACTCTGATCTCTGTTTCCTCAACTCAGTAAGGAGTTACTGTTTGGAAACTGCCTCCAAAGAGTAAGCTGAGGTAATGGAAGACTTCCTTTTTATTTAGACTTATCTCTGTGAGCACAGTCCTGCATTGCCTGTTGCCCAGAGTCTGAGAACTATTGTTTCATGTATTTTGTCTGGTTTTCTAGTTGCTTAAGGTAGAAGAGTAAATTTATTCTTTGCTACTCCATCTTGGTCAGAAGAGGAAACCTAGTCCCCTGTTTTAATAAGCATTTCTTTGATTAGTGCTGAAGTGGAATAATTTGTATTTGTTCATTGTCTGTATTTCTTTTTAAATTACTTTTTTATACCCTTTGTTTTTCAATCCTGTTGTGTTTTGTCCTTTTAGTTTTGATTTATCAAAATCTTTAAAAATGTGCCTAAAATATTTTGTATTAGTATATCAAATTAAGATTATTTAACCCATTTTGGGCCATAAATGGTACAAATACTTTTCAAGTTAGCTATTTGTCTTAATTTTATATACAGGGTGTTTTGTTTTCCTTATCATACATAAATTTACATTTTTATGTTGTTAAATCTGATGCTGTTTTCCTATTTAGTTCCTGAAGTTAGAACTAAACCAACAAACATTAGTTTCATTCTTAGAAAACACTTTTGTTTCTTTTAGTAGATTTAATATTATTATTATTGTTATTATTTTTACATGGGCAGGCACCGGGAATCGAACCCGGGTCTCCAGCATGGTAGGCAAAAATTCTGCCACTGAGCCACCATCACCACCCAATATTCTTTTTATATTTAATTTTACCGAAATGCAGATTATTCTGGTTTTCAGTATGATATGAGATCTAACCTTTTCTAAATGCTTAACCTCTTAACAAAGTAGCATTCGTTGAATAATCCATCTTTTCCTTTCTTTATATAAAATGCTATCTTCACCATCATCTCATTCTTTATATACGAAAGTCTGTTTCTGGTTTCTTTGGTTTTTAATTGATCTGTCTATTCTTATATGAGTAGTACACTTTTAAAAGCCAGCTTGTAGCTGGTTTTGTAATTCATGTCGGTATCGTATACTGCAAATCCCTGTATCAAATACTTATATAAAAAGTTGTATAATGAAATATTTGTTACTTGTAAAATAACATGTAATTTACCTGTGTGTTCTGAAGCATAATGCTAAGTGAACGCATAAAATCACCCGCCCCACTTAAGAACCTCATTTAGTCCGTAAATCAATACCCTGTATCTATCTGTGTGCTTCTCCTTTATTCTCTTCCCATATGTCACCTCCACAGGTAACCACTATACTGAATTGTACATTTATTATTCATTCCTTGACTTTTTAAAACTAGTTTTATTGCATAAGCATATATATATATATATGCATACAATGCTATATATTATTAAGTTTTGTTTTAACGGTGATCTGTGGTGTTTGTAGCTGGCTTTGTTTATTATTTCTTTAAGATTCATTCATTTGTTGATGTGTTGCTATAGTGAATTCATTTTTATTGCTGGTTAGTGTTTCAGTGTATAAATATAACACTATCCATTTTCCTTTGGAAGGATATTTAGATTATTTCCAGTTTTGTACTATTAGGAACAATACTGCTCCTTTGGAAGGATATTTAAGATTGTTTCTAGTTTTTGCACTCTTAGGAACAATACTGCTATGAACATTCCTGCATGTCTCTTCTGGTGTACATGTATATATCTAAAAATTAAATTGCTGGGTCATAGGAGAATATAAATATTAAAATTTACAAATCAATGCCAAATTGTTTTTCAGATCATTTGTGTCAATTTTTGACTTTTACCAGTAGAGTATATGAGTTCCCATTGAGCCCCATCCTCCTGAGTATTTGGGCATTGTCAAGACAAATTTTTGCCAATCAGTAGGTGTAAATTGTCTTTCATTAAATTATAATTTTCATTTCTATGTTTAATAATGAGTATATAAAGTATATTTTCATGCATTAATTTGCAGTTGATATTTCCTCTTCTGTGAAATCTTTAATCATGCCTTTTGCTCTTTCGTTGTTGGTTGGTTGGTTTGTTCCTCATTGATTACTAGACTCTCATTATGTATTCTAGGTCTTACTACATGCAACATGCAAAAACGTTTCCCAATTTATGCCTTATATTTTTACTTTCTGTGGCATCTTATGGTGAGCGGATGTTCTTAATCAAATTATTAAAATTTGATAATATATCTCTTATTGTTAGCACTTTTTATATCTTGTTTAATAAATTCTTCCCAAATCTGAGGTTTACCTGAATATTTTTCAAAGAATTTTCAAGTTTTGCTCTTTCCATTTATGTTTTTATTCCATTTAGAATTATTCACCTGAAGACCTTCAAGGCCAGACTTTTCTTTATGAGAAATCTTCTAACTATGGATTTAATTCCTTGAATGGTGGTAAATTCATATCCTATTTCTATTTGAGTCAGATTTAATAAATTGTCTTAGTTTGCTAAGGCTGCTGGAAAATGTACCACAGACTAGTTGGCTTAAACAACAGAAATTTATTGTCTTATGGCTCAGGAGGGCTGTAAGTCTGAAATCAAGGTGTTGGCAGTGCCATGCTTCCTCTTAAAAGCAGAAGTCATTTCATAGCTCCCACCTGGCTTCTGATGAGTGGCCAGCAATCCCTGGCTTTCCTTAGCTTGTGACAACAAAACTCAAGTCTCTGCCTCCATCACACAGCTCTCTCTGTACAGACTTGTGTCCACTTTTCCTTTTCTTCTAAGGAGTCCAGTCATATTGAATTAGGGCCCACTCTAATCCAGTTTGGTCTCCCCTTAACTAATATGATCTTCAATGTTCCTATTTACAAATGAATTTGTATCAGCAGGACAGGGGATTGGTACTTAGACACATCTATTGGGGGGACACAATTCAATCCATAACAGTTATATTTTTCTTAGAAATTTTCTGTTTTTCTAGGTTTTGATATTTATTGGTGTGATGCTTGTCATATTCTTTTATCATTTTAATATATACTTTATCCAAAATCACTCTTTTTTAGTTCCAATTATATTTAATCAAAAGAACCAACTTTGAGCTTCAGTTCCTTCCATTTTTATCTTTGTTCTCTATTTCTTCTCTGTATTATTGCTTTCGCTAGATATTCTACGGGCATATTCTATTCTTTGTCTAACTTCTTAAGTGAAAGGCTTTTTACTTTAATTTTGACCCTTTTCTAATGCAAGCATTTAAGACCATATATTTCTTTTCAAGAACAATCTTTTGCTGGATTTTACAAGTTCTAATATCAAGTATTTTTAACATATGTGGTTATAAGTGTTTTACATTTTTATTACAATTTCTTCTTTGGCTGTTGATTTAGAAATGTTTCAGTATTTTCATTTTTGAAACCTTGGAGTGTTTTCCTGTCTTTCAATTATTGTCTCATAACCTGATTTCTTTGTGGTCATGGATATTAGTCTGTTTTATGCCAGTTTCTTGAAGTTACATAATTATGTCCTAGTTCATAACCAGCTTTTGTGTTTTCCATGTGTTTGTAAAGTAAACAATGTGTGTTTAATTGTTGCATGCAAGAGATTATGTATATGTATATAATGTATGTATATATGCATACATTAATAAAAGCTTATGTTCTTTGTATCTCCAAAAGTTTTATGAATTCGTTGCATGATTGACTTATCAACAATTGAAAAAAGTGTGTTGAAACTTCCAGAATTTGTGTTGTCTACCAGCAGTGGACATTTGGGTTGTTTACAGTTTGAGAATATTATGATTATTATGATTAGGATTAAGACTATTATGATTAAAGCTGCTGTGAACATTCTGGTACAAGTCTTTTTTGTAGACATATGTTTTCCTTTCTCTTGGAGAAATACCTGGGAGTAGAGTTGCTTGTTGTTGTCTAAAATGAGCCAAAGTTGGACTCTGTTGTAGTGGTCCTGTATGTTGTTTACTTCTTCACAGCAGCCTGGGTGTGTTAGAATAATCCCCCAGTGCCAAGCACAAATTCTTGCACATACAGCTGTTAAAAATAGCCCAAATAAGCAATTTTTAGAATGTAGATTAAACTTGCTCTGCATACTCTGAAAAACTTGCCCAACCAACTCCATCCACACCTGTTCATAGTTGATTACATCAGACACTGCACTTAAAGGCCCCAAGCTACTTCAGCCCCTCATGGAGGTGCTCTTTGGGTGCTGAATTAAAACACCTGGACCTGTAATCTATCCCCCCCCACCACCATTTCCTTCCTCCTCTTCCTAGGCGTTTGGGAATTTCCCCTTGCCCTGCTTCCCACTCTGATGGCACCCTTGCACTGCTGGACTCTGGGAGGTTTCCTGTGAGGGACTTGCCCTCACATATAGACTTGTCATTGCAGTACCTCCCAGTATTTGGCTTGTGTGTCACTGCCATCTAGTAGTCGAGTATTTTTTTTTTTTTTTCTGGTCAACTTGAAAACCCTTGATTTCAGATTCACTATGCTTGGCCATAGAGCAAATATTTAACTCTATCAGAAACTGCCATCTGGTTTCCAAAGTGGTTGTATCATTTTACACTGCCACCAGCAAGGTATAAATTTTTCAGTTGTTCTGCATCTTCACTAACACTTGGTATTGTCACTGTCATCGATTTCAGCAATTCTGGTGGGTATCTCATAGTGATTAAAATGTGCAATTCCTTGATTATTAATGATGTTGAGCTCCTCTTAATGTTCTTATTGACCATTTGTTATATAAACTTTCAAGAAGTATATGATTGAATCTTTTCCACATAATTTTAACTAGGGTGCATATTGGGTTGAATGGGCTCTCTCAAAAAGATATGTCTACCTCTTAATCCTGGAACCTGTGAATGTGACCTTATTTGGAAAAAGGGACTTTGCAGATGTAATTAAGTTAAAGATATTGAATGAGATTATTCTGGATTATTCTGGTTTACCTTAAATCCCTAAATAGCAAATGTCCTTGTAAGAGATAGAAGAGGAGGAGACATAGAAGAGGAGAAAGCCATTGAAGACAGAAGCAGTGACTGGAGTTAAGCAGCCACAAGCCAAGAAATGCGTGGAGCCATCAGAAGCTGGAATAGGCAAGGAATAAAATCTCCCCTATGCTTCTAGAGGGAGCGCTGCCCTCCTGCCTCCTTCATTTTGGACTCCTGTCCTCCACAACTGTAAAAGAAGAAAATTCTGTGTTATAAGCCACCAAGTTTATGGTGATTTGTTACCTAGGAAGTAATGCAGATTTTTTTGGTTGTTGTTGATTTATAGCAATTCTTTATATATTTTGGATATGAGTCCTTTGTCAGATATGTATATTAAAATATTTTTCAGTCTGTGGTTGCAGATTTGTTTTCCTAATGGCAACTTTGGATGAAAAGAAATTAATTTTGTTAAATTTATCAGGCTTTTCTTTTATGATTACTGCCTTTACTGTTGTATCTAAGAAATCCTTGGCTTACACCAAGTTCATGAGGATATTGTGTTTTCTTCTGGAAGCTCATGGTTCTAACTTTTATATATAACTCTGTGATCCATCTTCAGTGTAGTAATAAGGGACTGAGGTTTAATTTTCCCATACTGATATATGATAGTTTCAGTAACTATTGTTAAAATAGACTTCTTTTTCCATAGATTGACTCTGTGCTTGACCACACAAAGAGGTATGAGTCTATATCTGAACTCTCTATTCTGTTCTATTGACCTGTTTAAAACTGTTTAAGCTTACCCCAGTCTGTTATGTAAACATATAGATTTCCCATATTCTGTCAGTTTTCACTTTCTGTAGTTTTAGGCTGTTCCATTAGTTGTACTCTGGCAAATTGCTCCTTCTATTATTAGCTAATTACCTTTTTTGGATGAAGTTTATCTTGTTTGATTTCAAATATTCCCAAACTAGTTTTCTTTTGATTAGTAGTTTCTGTATCTTTCTTTTCTTGGTCTTTTATTTTTATCCTTTTTGTATAATTATGTTTTAGGTATTTCTCTTATAGACAGCATATAGCTAGGTTTTAAAATCTAATCTATGAATCTGTCAATAGTAATCTATGAAACTTTTTAAATAGGCAAATTTAATACAACGTTATATGATCTGATTTATTAGAATGTTAGTTTTCTAACAGTTTATTATTTCTATTCATCATACTTTTCTCTATGTTTTCTGGCCTTTTAGTGGATCACATTTTATCTTTTATTTCCTTTTGTTTGCTTGAAAGTAATACATCTTTAATGAATTATTTCACTTAAAATTTTAGCATGCATGATTGATTTCACTAAGAATTAGGATAATTGTTACTTCTATGCTCTAATCAAAGATCTTAGAATGATATATCCCATCACCTCTCCCATATTCGGCATTAATTTGATATACTTTTGTTTCACTTTGATTTTAAGCTCCCCTTCATGATTTATTATTACTTTTGTTTTATAGTCTGTTCTCATTTAGACTTTCCTAAATAGGTACTTATTTCTTCCTCAACATTCCGTTTTACATTCCACTACTCTTTTTTTTAATTCACCTTGCTTCTTGCTGAGGTACATACCTTAGATTGTTGCTTACAAGAATTACTGTGGGTAATAATATTCTATTTTTGGATTTGTCTTTGTTTTGCTCTTGACTGTTATATGATAGTATAGCTAGATTTAGAACTTTACATTTATCACTTATTCCTTAATACTTTGATGATTAATTTGTCTAGTGTAAGCTTTTAATGTGGCTGGTGGGAAGCGTACCGTCAGTTTCTTTGTCATCTTTTGTGTTCTGTCTTTATTTGATACAGATTAAGATTTTCTTATTTACTCTGATATTCTTCACTTTTGGAATGATGTGTGTGTACGTATAGATTTGTTCTTCTTTACTCCACCCTGTATTTATATTTCTTTTTCAGGCCCATGACTCATGAGCTGAGTTCTGCAAAACTCTTATCAAACATCTTTTTCAATATTGCCTCTCTTGCAGCCCCTCTTTTCTTTCCTTCTGGAACTCATTTTGACAAATCGTAAATCTTATTCTGTCCTGTCTCTTAATCTACCTGTTATATATTTTCTCTCTATCACTCTGTGCTGTATACTTTTTAAAAAAACATTTTCATTAACACATCTTCACACACATGCACTCCATACATGATATACATTCAGTGGTCACAATATCACCACATAGTTGTGTATTCGTCACCATGCTCATTTTTTAGAACATTTGCATCACTCCAGAATAAGAAATAAAAAGAAAAAAATTCATACATTCCATATCCCTTACCCATCCCTTTCATTGACCACTAGTTCCATCTACCCAATTCATTTTACTTCTTATCCCCCCTATTGTTTATTTATTTTTTATCCATATTTTTCAACTTTTATCCATACCCTGGATAAAAGGAGCATCAGGCACAAGGTTTTCACAAACACATAATCACATTGTAAAAGATATATCTTTATACAGTCATCTTCAAGTATCAAAGCTACTGGAACGCAGCTCTGCAGTTTCTGATACTTCCCTCTAGCCACTCCAATATACCATAAACTAAAAAGGGATATCTATATAATGCATAAGAATAACCTCCAGGATAACCTCTTGACTTTGCTTGAAATCTCTCAGCCACTGAAGCTTTATTTTGTCTCATTTTTCTCTTCCCCCTTTTGGTCAAGAAGGCTTTCTTGATTCCATGATGTCAGGTCCTGGCTCATCCCGGGAGTTCTGTCCCACATTGCTAGGGAGATTTACACCCCCCGGGAGTCCTGTCTCACATAGCGGGGAAGGCAGTGAGTTCATCTGTCAAGTTGCCTTAGAAAGGCCACATCTGAGCAACAAAAGAGGTTCTCTGGGGGTGACTCTTAGGCCTAATTTTAAGTAGGTTTAGTCTATCTTTTGCAGGAAAAAGTTTCATAGGTGCGAACCCCAGAATCGAGGGTTCGGCCTATTGATTTGGTCCCCACTGCTTGTGAGAATATCAGAAATTCTCCAAATGAGGAAATTTAATATTTCTTCCTTTCTTCCCAGTGCTCCATGGGGACTTTGCAAATACTTCTGTATTCACTGCCCAAATTACTCTGGGATATATCGGGGCATCATACTAACCCGGACAAACCAATGAAATCTCATGCCCTATTTAAGATTCCATGTACTTATGGTGTTAACTAAACTGACCATACATGTTAAACTAGGAAGTACACTACCCAAAATATACATTTGCACCAAATAAACATCTTTCCCTTTGGTCTCACACAGAAGTTGAAGTTTTAAAATATGGATGATATCATCCTTTACCCTATATTCTGATCTACCTTAGGTCCTATCCAGATCAGCTTCCTTCATGTCTGTAGTTGAAGTCTGATCTCTTTTTCAGCTTTTTAAACAGTCCTTATAGGGGGTACTGCTGACTTTCATAGCTTCAGAGCTCTGACTCTGTCTCAGGTGTCACATATGTACCCAAAGTTTGTGGGAATGACCAGGTTATATAAAACAGCTCAGTATCTCAGAATTTAGAAATATCAGTTACAACTCTTGAATATATATGGCTGCTTTAAAAGCTTACAATCTGGAAACCTTTACAGTAGACTCCAACCTGATAACCCATGCTCTTGCCTTTAGTTCACCAAGTTTTTGAATATTATAGTTGGTTCATATGAGTGAGGCATGATAATATTTGTCTTTTTGTTCCTGATATTTCATTCAACATACAGTCCTTAAGATTCATTCACCTAGTTGCATGCCTCGCAACTTCATTCCTTCTTGTGGCTGCTCAATAGTCCATTGGATGTATACACCATAGTTCCCACTTCCATCCCTCGGTCGTTGTATCCTTAGGCCACCTCCATCGATTGAGAATCGTGAACAGAGCTTCCATAAACACCAGTGTGCATACTGAGCAACCAGGTTTCAGGTTCATATACCAACTCCACCCCTAGCCTCCTATGGAACCACCACACTACCCTCCAAGGGGCTGCACCTCTGAGTTTCCCCACTGAAAGTAAATAGGTACGTCTCTTTCTCCACATTTTCTCTAGCACTTGTTTCTCTCTGTTCATTTTTAAACAGTTTTATCCACATATCATACAATCCAACCTAAGTAAATAGACATGCCTTCTCCACTATAATCTATATGAAGATATTTCCTTTTCTTCCTCATAGAATCTATACCCCTCCCCCATGGCCCTGCCTGCTGAAATTTAGTTTTGGTATAATGCCTTTGTACATTCAGTGGAAGCATGTTACAATGTTACTGTTGACTATAGACCCTAGCTTGCTTTGATCATACTTTTTCCTTTTTACCATCCACTTTCAACACCTTGCAATTTTGGCATCCGTTCTCCCTCATACAATAAGGTTTTTTATTTCTACATTTAATCAGCTATCATTGCCCACTCTAGGCATTCCTAAGTTATACCCTCTCAGTCTTTTATCCTCTGTCTTTCGTTCTGGTTTCATACATGCCCCCAGCCATTCTTCCTCAATCATACTCACATTCGCCTTTATTTGGTATACTTATATTATTGTGCTACAATCAGATAGTATTGTCTATCCATTTCTGAATTTTTATAGTCAGTCCTGTTACACAATCTGTATACCTTTAGCACCAAATGTCCAATCTCAGCCCTCCTTCTATCTCCTGATAACTTGTGTTTTTAACGTCAACTTTCAAAGTTCAGTCTTTATTGTTAGTTCATATTAGTAAGACCATACAGTATTTGTCCTTTTGTTTGCAGCTAATTTCACTCAGCATAATGTCCTCAAGGTTCATCCATGTTGTTACATGCTTCTTGACTTTACGCTGTCTTTCAGTCCTATGTATATTCCGCAGCTTGTTTAGCCACTCATCTGTTGGTGGACATTTGGGCTGTTTCCTTTCCTTGGCATTCGTAAATTATGCTGCTCTAAACATCAGTGTTCAAATGTCCATTTGGTTCCTTGCCTTCAGTTCCTCTGAATATACCTAGCAATGGGATTTCTGGATAACATGGCAGTTCTATACTTAACTTCCTGAGGAAACACCAAACTGCTTTCCAGAGCAGTTGTACCATTTATATTCCCATGAACAGTGGATAATGTGCTTCTTTCTTCACATCCTCTCCAGCAATTGTTGCTTTTGTTTTTGTTTTTTTATATTGGCCATTCTTGTAGGTATGAGATAATATCTCATTGTGGTTTTGATTTGCATTTCCCTAATAGCCAGTGAAGTTGAGCATCTTTTCATGTGCCTTTTAGCCATTTGTATTTCCTCTTCTGAGAAGTGTCTGTTTGTGTTTTTTCCCCATTTTTAAATTGGATTATCTGTCTTTTTGTTGTTGAAGAATCTCTTTATATATTCTGGATATCTGATATACGGTTTCCATATATTGTCACACATTGTAAAGACTGCCTTTTTATTTTCCTGACAAAGTTCTTTGATGCACAAAAGTGTTTAATTTTTAGGAGTTCCCATTTATCTATTTCTTTTTTCAGTGCTCGTGCTTTGGGTGTAAGGTCTAGGAAATCACCTCCTATTACAAGAATTGTAAGATATTTCCCTTCATTTTCTTCTAAAAATTTTATGGTATTAGCTCTAATGTTTAGGTCTTTGATCCATTTTCAGTTAATTTTTGTATAATGTATTATATAGATCCTCTTTCATTCTTTTGCATACGGATATCCAGGTCTCCAGCTACCATTTGTTGAAGAGGCTGCTCTGTCCCAGATGGGTTGGATTGATTCCTTTATCAAAGATCAGTTGTCCATAGATGAGAGGGTCTTTTTCTGGACACTCAATTTGATTCCCTTTGTCAGTATATCTATCTTTATGTAGTACCATGCTGTTTTGACCACTATAGCTTTGTGATATGCTTTAAAGTCAGGTAGTGTGAGACCTCCCACTTCATTCTGCTTTCTCAAGATATTTTTGGCTATTTGGGGCACCTGGCCCTTCCAAATAAATTTAGTTATTGGTTTTACTATTTCTGCAAAGTAAGTTATTAGGATTTTAGTTGATATTGCATGGAATCTATAAATCAGTTTAGGTAGAATTAACGTCTTAATTGTGTTTAGCCTTTCAATCCATGAACATGGTGTGCCCTTCCATTTATTTGGGTCTTCCATGATTTCTTTTAGTAATTTCTTATAGTTTTCTACGTATAGGTTTCTTGTATCCTTAGTTATTTATTCCTAAATATATTTTTTTCTTTTGGTTGCTATTGTAAATGGAATTTTTTTTCTTGATTTCCTTCTCAGATTGCTTATCACTAGTATATAGAAAGACTACTGATTTTTGGGTGTTGATCTTCTACTCTGCCATTTTACTGTTTTGTTCATTAGCTCTAGCAGCTTTGCTGTAAATTTTGGGGGGGATTTTCGACATATATATCATGTCACCTGCAAACAGTGAGAATTTTACTTCTTCCTTTCCAATTTGGATACCTTTTATTTCTTTTTCTTATCTAATTACTATGGTTAGAACTTCCAGCACAATGTTGAATAACAGTGGTGACATTGGGCATTCTTATCTTGTTCCTGATATTAGAAGGAAAGCTTTCAGTCTTTCCCCATTGAGGATGATGTTAGCTGTGGGTTTTTCATATATTCCATTCATCACGTTGAGGAAGTTCTCTTCTATTCCTATGCTTTGAAGTGTCTCCAACAAGAAAGAATGTTGAATTTTGTCACATGCCTTTTCTGCATCAATCGAAATGATCATGTGATTTTTCTATTTTGATTTGTTGATATGGTGTATTACATTAGTTGATTTTCTTATGTTGAACCATCTTTGCATACCTGGAATGAATCCCACTTGTTATGGCATATAATATTTTTTATGTGCTGCTAGATTTGATTTGCAAGTATTTTGTTGAGGATTTTTACATGTGTATTCATTAAATAGATTGGTCTGTAATTTTCTTGTAGTATTTTTGTCTGGCTTTGGTATTAGGGTAATGTTGGCTTCATAGAATCAGTTAGGTAGCTTTTCCTCCACGTCAGTATTTTTGAAGAGTTTGAGAAGAAATGGTACTACTTCTTTCTTGAATGTTTGTTAGAATTCACAAGTGAAGGCATCTGGTCCTAGATTTTTCTTTTTGGGGAGCTTTTTGATACTTGATTCAATCTCTTTACTTGTGATTGGTTTGTTGAAGTCATCTATTTCTTCTCAAATCAGTTTGGTTGTTCATGCCTTTCTAGGAAATTGTCCATTTTATCTGCATGGTCTATTTTATTAGCATATAGTTGCTCATATTATCTTCTCATTACCTTCTTTATTTCTGCAGGTCAGAGGTTGTGTCTCCTCTTCCATTTCTGATTTTATTTATTTGCATCCTATCTCTTTTTCTTTTTGTCAACCTAGCTAAGGGTCCATCAATTTTGCTGATTTTCTCCAAGAACCAACTTCTGGTTTTGTTGACTTTCTCATTGTTTTCATGTTCTCAATTTCATTTATTTCTGCTCTAATCTTCGTTATTTCTTTCCTTTTATTTGCTTTGGTCTTTATCTAGTTCTTCAAGTGAACAATTAATTCCTCAACTTTTGCTCTTTCTTCTTTTTTGATATAGGCATTTAAGGCAATAAATTTCCCTCTTAACACTGCCTTTGCTGCGTCCCATAAATTTTGATATGTTGTTTTCCTTAACATTTGCCTTGAGATATTTACTGATTTCTCTTCTAATTTCTTCCTTGACCGACTTGTTGTTTAAGAATATGTTGTTTAGCCTCCAAATATTTGTGAATTTTCTGGCTCTCTGCCTATTACTGATTTCCAACTTCATTTCATTATATCTAAGAGGGTATTTTGTATGATTTCAATCTGTTTAAATTTATTGAGACTTGCTTTGTGACCCAAGATATGATCTATCCTTGAGAATGACCCATGAGCACTTGAGAAAAAAGTATATCCTGCTATTATGCAGTGTAATATTCTATAATTGTCATTATAGAATATTAGTTCATTTTTCATATTATTCAAATTCTCTTTCTTTTTTGATCCTCTGTCTAGATGTTCTATCCATTGATGACAGTGGGGAATTAAAGTCTCCAACTATTATGGTAGATGTGTCTACTTCTCTATTCAGTGTTGTCAGTGTTTGCTTCATGATTTTGGAGCACTCTGGCTTGGTGCATAAATATTCATGATTGTTATGTCTTTTTGTTGAATTGTTCCTTTTATTAACACATAGTGTCCGTCTTTGTCTCTTTTGTTTTACATTTGAAGTCTAATTTATTGGATATTAGTATAGCTGCTCCTGTTCCTTTCTGATTGTTGTTTGCATGAAATATCTTTTCTCAACCTTTTACTTTCAACCAGTTTTTTTTCTTTGGTCTAAAGTGAGTCTTCTGTAGGCAGCATATATAGAGATAGGTTCTGTTTTTTAATCCATTCTGCCAATCTATGTTTTTTTATAGTAGAATTTAATTCATTAATATTTAATGTTATTACTGTAAAGGCAGTGCCCTCTTCTACCAAAATATATGGAATACTTCATGAATTTGTCATCCTTGCACAGGGGCCATGCTAATCTTTTATGTATTGTTCCAATTTTAATATTTGTGCTATCAATGTGAGCACTGTGTCATATAGATTTTTATTTTCTCATACCAATCTTTGGTTCATTAGTTTTCTGTTGCTTAACTCATTTGGGGGGGTTTTTTGAATTAACAACAATATTTTAGTATTTACAAGTTATATTTTTCTTTCACACATATGCTGGATTTTCCCCATAGATCTAGTTCTATCATTTGTTTTATTTCTTTTCATTAGTTCTTTTATCATGTTAAAACATCCTTTTTATAGTCTGATTGTTCTTTTGTATTGTGCTCATAGAGTTCCATGTCTCTTTACCCTGCTGGCTCTCTTAATAAAGTAGTTCCCCTCTTGTGGTTTGTAATGTTTGTGATCACATTTTCAGCAAGGGTTGGTTTTTGTTTGTGACTATATGGTGTGTCTGTGCAAGAGAATCCCATTTGTACTGGGTTTTAGATGTGTCCACCAAAATTATTTTATGTTTGCCTTTGCTGGAGTCGCAAGAACCAGTTTTATGTGAATTTCTTAGCTCAGGATGTGTCCCCAGCTGAGTATTGGCATTCCCACCCCCACTGCCTGGCTGGCTGCTTGGCTTTCAGCTTTTCACGGCTGCTTCTCCACCCCACCGTCCAAATCAAAACATTTGGTAGACAGCAAATTTTCTTCTCACTATTTTGGTTGGTGGGTAAAGTTTTTGTGGTCTTCTGTACCCAGACTGAATAGCTCTTTTATAGTTTGGCTTTAGACAAGGCCTCATTTTTAGCTTCTTGCCTTTCAAGGACCCAGCACTACATCTTGTACTAATCCTTCATCCTAAAGGACCGTTTTGCTTTGGACTGCCATTGTGTGAGCCCAGGGTAAAGCTTATTCTAAGAGTTCCAGCTTCCTTTCTGGGACCTGGGGATGTACTGCTCTTTATATTGAGCATGGCAGTATATTAGACAAGGTTTTATTATATTTTATGCAACATTTCTATAGGTGTGTTAACTCAAAGAAGGACTGATTATTAGCTGAGCCTACTTTCATCTCTCTCTGGTTGCTGTTACTGGAGCCAGAAGATTCCAATTCTTTTCTTGTTTGTGTGTAAACGTTGGGATTACTACCTTTTCAAAGCATCGTGTGTTCTCTTGGATTATAATATAACCGAAAATGTTAATTCTTTTGTATAACAAGAAGGATACTGATTAGTAGTAAAAATGTCTTCACCTTCAGGCAAATAGTGTATATGGCGCTCTTGTATTTTATATAATATAGGCAGGGTAATCTGCTTTTAAAAGAATTAGTAAAAATCACTATCAAAGCATCATTTTTGTGAATTGACACTACATGAAAAGACAGGACTGCATCTCTCCATGAGGGGTTTCTAAAATTACTTCATATTTGTTTGCCGGCAAATAGTAAAACTGCAAAATGTCTATCTGCCCTTGTATGAGAGAAACAACAGCATATAGCAGCCTGTCCAGACTGGTAAAATGTGTTAGTATTTATTTTACAAAGTGCTAAAGGAAATGTTCCCCTAAATTTTAATTTCTGGTTCCTGATTCCTCAGAGATTCAAGAAAACATTGATATGAGGCAAGTACAAGTCTGTTCATAAATGACTTGATTGTTTATTTTATAACTCACATTTTGTTGGAAAATCATAAAGTACCCTCTCTTAAATTTTCTGCTTTTCTATAAAGATGAAATTATATTAGTAGTTCTCTTTTGTGCTCACTCTGATTATATTTATGTACTTTGGAAGTTGCTATGTAAGTTAGTGTTATTTTTGACAATGAAAATATAAAATTATCAGAAATAAATATGGAGAGCTTCAAAAAAGAAGATTGGAGTAGGGAAGGACTTTCTAAATGTGACACAAACCCAAGTGAAATGTAAGGAAGTTACATTTTCATACACATGAAAATGATTTGTATGTAGTGAAAAAATTAAAGTATGTCAAAAACAAATGAGAAACTGAAATAAAATAATTTCAATTTCTATAGCTGACAGAGGGCTAATTTGTTAATATAAAGGAAATGAAAAAGAAAATACAGATGGTTCTTATGTATCACCTATGCTATGAAATGCACTCAAACTATGGAGAGATAACATTTTCACCTATCAGATGGGCAAAAGTCAAAAAGTTTGACAACAGGAATAGAAGAAATAAGTACTCTTGTGCACTCCTGGCAGGACTGGAAATGGAGGATAGTGTTTAGAGAAATAATTTGGAAGACACTATGAAAATTTAATAAATTTTATTATTAAATTCTTAAAAATATATCTTCACAGGTGAGAAATGGCATATATTCAAGGAAATTTGTTATAGCACCATTTGTAATAGTAAAATTTGGAAAACATAATATATCTCTCAAGACAACATAGGTTGAATAAATTATGGCATATCCACAAGGTAGAAAATAAGGCAGCAGTTAAGAATGAAGCAGCTATGTATGTATTAATAATGGAGATTCTAAAAGAGTCTTGACACAGCAGATATTGATGAATATTTGTGAATGAATTATTTTTTAATGATACAAGCAGGGTCTAAAATATTATGTAATAGAATGCTATCATTTGTGTAAAATATCTACATAAATGCCCCCATGCATAATGCCCCCATGCATAACAAGGGAATATATACAAAAAATTGGCAGGTGTTAGCAGATTTAAGCGTATGGGAGGTGCAGGGGACCTAGGAGGTAGAGAGGCAGAGGGGCACAAAATACCTTTTGGGTACCTTCTGGATTTCGTAATATGTGCATTAACTTTTCAAATAATTAATAATTAACATAAAATACTATATTTCAGGGATGAAAATGAACCTGCCCAAATAGAGGATTCAAGTGTTGTTAAACCTGATGGCTGGCTTGATAATGAACCAAAATTTATCTCAAATCCTAGTGCGGAAAAACCCATTGACTGGTAAGCAGTTTTCATTTTTCAAATGTAAATTTCAAACATTTCTTAATTGGCTTTTTGTTACTAGTTTATATGATTGACGGAGAGACTTGATGTCACTATTTTGCTTTGCTCTCATATCATAAGGAATGAAGACATGGATGGAGAATGGGAAGCGCCTCGTGTTCCTAATCCAGCATGTCAGGTTGGGTGTGGTGAATGGAAACCTCCCATGATAGATAACCCGAAATATAAAGGAGTCTGGAGGCCTCCAATGATTGATAACCCTAACTACCAGGTAATGATTACTTGTTCCAAGCCCATCTTAAAGTTTAAGATGTGATATTTTCTGTTACGTATCTGATTATCAATATTTTGTTAACATTTGGAAATTTATTTGTAATAGTGCATTTTAGCTATCTTAAGAAGTCAAAGAAAATAGACCCCAACTATTTTATATAGAAAAGGTTATTTTCTGGGGGAATGAACTTAAGAACTTTAAGATAAATTACTTCATATTGTATTCTTTCCTAGTAGTCAATTGGTGCTGTTTGGAATAAGATTCTATATTAGAATTATAAGACATGAATTCTGATCAAGAGGACTCACATTGTACATTTTAATGTTAGTGTTTCTGTTTAATTAATGAGCTTATTTTTTGTTATTAAAATTCAGATTTTTTTTAATAACATGATCAGACAATTTTGAAGGTATGTAGCTTTCTTAGGATTTCCTGTGCTAACCACTTAACCTCTAGTTTTATCTTTCCACTTTCTCACTGACATTTTCTAACATATCTATTATATATATACACTTATATATTCTAATTGCTCGTTATAGTTTATCTTCATAGTTTATCACAAAATGCTACTAAATACTAAATTAAAATGCTACTAATACTTTGATAACTTGTGTAATGTTTATCTCCCTCATTAAACTCCCTAATTCAGGAACCAGGTCTGTCCTGATCATCCCCCTCCCCTCGCACCTGCGTAGTGCCCAGCACTGCGGCAGTGCCACGGGGGAGCTGAGTGACTCAGAGATGGATCCGGTTGCTGCATTTATTTGATTTGATTGCCAGTTTAATCATTTAAGATATAATGGAACTTCTGTATTGAATCATTGCTCTGACCTTGAAGCATGATTGATTAGTGATGCCTGTCAAGGACATCTGTTAAAAGGAGTGGCTTTATTTTTTCTAACTTGATCTCTCTGATTTAGGCAATTTTAATGACATTTTGCTTTGAATAACTATACTAAATCTTAATTGCTTAAAATATTATTTATTACTGTCATTCAGTTACTAGATTGTTAGCATGTGTTACTTTGACTTTTTCTGTAGGCTTTAAAGGAAGTATTATTCGTAAGGAAACTTGTGTACAGAAAAAGGAACAAGATTTTATTTCTAGCGAATTTCTAATTAATATAAGTTAAAGTTTTCTCTTTTTTCTCCAATTAGTATTGCTAATTTCATTCAATAGCAACTTCTTCTTGGATAATTTATTTAAAAATTATTTCATTTGAAAATGCTTTCACTTGTGTTCTTCTTCCAGGGAATCTGGAGTCCTCGAAAAATTCCTAATCCAGATTATTTTGAAGACGATCATCCATTTCTTCTGACTTCTTTCCGTGCCCTTGGTTTAGAACTTTGGTCTATGACGTCTGATATCTACTTTGATAATTTTATTATCTGTTCGGAAAAGGAAGTAGCAGATCAGTGGGCTGCGGATGGTTGGGGCATAAAAATAATGGTAGCAAATGCTAACGAGGTATGTTACTAACCATATTGGTAATAATGCAAATGTGTATAGGACTAGTAGGACTTGATCTTGGTTATAGGTTATTCAAATGTACCTTTTCAAAGGTAAATAAGTATGTAGTAATTACTAAATATCAAGGAAATGTACTGAAATAGATTTATGTAGAAAGAACATTTAGCTTTACTATAATATAATACAATTTGATTGTAAACGATATAATGAACTATATATGCATATAAAACCTCATTTTATTCATTATATCAAGATAGCTTAATGAGAATTTAATGCCTTTTGTAATTTATATAAATAAGACTGCTGAATATCTTTGTCACCTTGCTACTATAAGGCCGAAGTGGTGTCAGTAATCTAAATACTATATTTAACTACTTTACACTTAAAAGAGTGCAGATAATTTACACTTTTAATATTATGAATTTTTTTTCAAATCTTACACTGCTTAGAAAAAGTTAAGCTAAAATATTGTGTCAGTGCATCTTGGAGAATGTATCTTGAAAATGAATTACTGTAAAAAAAAACCTTACACTTGCTTTCTTTGGATGTTAACAGAAAGCATCAAAAGAAATAGGTAAAGGCAGAGGGAGTCTCGTTTTGGAACACTTCTAGAACATTTGAGAGTTTTGAATTTTATTTTAATGAATACAGTTTCCTCGCTGCTGGAAGTCAGGAGTAAAATTTTTTTTTAAATAGAAAGCACAATAAGTCTGACGTATGACTTTATTAAGTTCTGTACAGAACGAGTTATTGGAGAATTGAAAACTTCTAAATGAACCAGATAATACATTCATAAAAGTAGTTTTCATATTTACCAAAGAAGAAAATTATTATTCTTGCTTGTGTTTGTTCCCATTTAAATAGTAGCATATCTTTTATCAGGTTTCACTCAGTGATGCATGCTAATAATTAAAGGTTTAGACTTTACAAAGTATAAGTTGGGAGAATAAAGCATTTTTAAGCATGTAAGTTCATCAGTCCATGAAGAGGTTAGAATGGTCAGTGCCCAAATATCCCTGAAGATTGGGAGAAGGATCAAATGAGAGGGAGGAGTTGCAACAAAGAAGATAGGATTTAACAAATAATTGTGACTACCAAATTACTATATTGATATTCCCTGCTAGTCTCTAGTGTATTAGAACAGCCATAATGAAATACCTGAAATTGTGGAACTATAACTCATACCATACTTTGAAATTTACTCTATAACTACTTGTTAAACTGTACTTTAAAATGTATCTCTTTTCTGCATAAATGTTACATTTTACAATTAAAATGTTTTAAAAAGTGTCCAGGTAAAAGAAGCCTTTTCATAAACTCTGTTTCCCAGTGAAGGTTTGTAAAAATCTGAATTGCATTTTTCTGCTTATTTCTCCTCTAGCCTGGTATATTGAAGCAGTTAATAGCAGCTGCTGGAGAACGCCCATGGCTTTGGCTCATTTACCTTTTGACAGCAGCGTTGCCAATAGCATTAATTACTTCATTTTGTTGGCCAAGAAAAGTAAAGGTAAAGAAAAATAATTTCCTGCAATTTTTTTAATATCTTAGTAAACACTAAGATACTAGAAGAACTAGAAGTTCTGTAAATTGAGCAAATGGTTCTTAAAAGTAATACACTAAATTTCCTTAATGTTTCATTGTAGTTCACTCTGTATATGTTATTACAAAAAAAAAAACTTTTAAAACAGTGCTTTGTTTTTAGTAAAGATAGCTTATGTTAAACTACCACAGAAAAAATATGAAGAGGCAGACTATAAAAAAACGGACATATGTAAACCACAAACAAAGGGAGCACTAGAGCAAGAAGTAAAGGAAGAGAAAGGAGCCCTGGAGAAACCAATAGCTTTAGAAGAAGAAAAAAAGCAAACTGATGGTGAAATTCTTGAAAAAGGTGAGATGGTGATGATGATTTATATGGGAATTTGGGAAAAGCTCATCAAAACAGTATATTATCTGGTAAACACTAATTGTTACACTTGTTTATTATCAGATATACACCGTTTGAATCCTCATGAATGAATGTCCATGGCAAAGATGATTAATAGTCCCTGACTGGATATTACGCTCTGAGCAGCCACCCTAAATTTATGGTTTTCCATCTTCTAGGAAATAAGAGATTTAAATGTTGGTCAGTTGCTTTGGATTCTACCAATTATGAATCCCATATACCATAGCTTTTCCCAAGGACTTTTCTTACCTCTGAGAATGTTGAAGATGAGATGGAAGGTATACATCATGGCCTCTGTAGAAGTGTAACAGCTTTACGGCACTTGATTACAGCAACACAATCTACACCAGGTCTTCAAATGGCTTATAGGTTTTTCCATAAAGAATAATTTCATTTGTTATGAACGGATTGCTGAATCATTTGTTCTTTTCCCACCCTATATTAAATTCTTAAAGGTGTAAGAACTGAAAAACTGAGGCCTTGGAGTGGCTCCCCATTGAGCCCTCCTTATGCACACATAGACAGAAATAAAACTGTTGCTAGTTGTTAGGTGTAAATCAGAGTATCGAGCTAACTTCCCGATTTAGCCCTTGTAGCATTAATTTTAATAGTTGGTGAAGCAGTCAACTTAAAACCAGACTTTCTCAAAAATAAAAGTTTGTGTGTATACACATGTACACACACAAAATGTATAAAAATATATATGCATTATATACATAAATACACATATATGTGTATGTGTGTGTATCAGGTCATCTAAAAGAACAGATTCCTTAGGTTGTAAGTTCTTACTTCTAGTGCTTAGTATATTGATAACTTGCTTTAACCATATTTTGATGGCATTTATATATAGCTTCCATTAAAATATTTATCAAACGGTCTTTTTTAGAAAGCACTTTCATATATCCAGGTAGTCTCACATCATAGGTATGGGGATACCTCTAGACTTCATGATTTGTCAACATCTCTTTAGATGTTTAGAGTTCTTACTTTATATAGCTCCTGGGACACACTTAATATATTTTGGTAATGATGGTAACAAGTTTGGAGGTTTGGTAAATGGAATCCTAAGGTGGGTCAGTAACTTAAAAAAAGTATATGACATTGTACACAGAGAACAAGCATAAATTGCATTTGAAGACTAAATGACCACTAAAACTCAAGGGAAGTACTGTACGCCAAGACATGAACGCAGGAAAGATGATACATGCTTTGGTTTTCATATTACATACCAATTGAACACTTGAGAATTATTTAAATCTGTCTCTTACCTCCAATATGATGGTTTCATTATAAAATGTGGTACAATAATGAGTATTTTAAATTATTTAAAATTTTTAAGTTAAGGAATTATTATTGGAATTTAAATCCTTATTTTATTTAATAATTTTCAGTGGCAAACTTTTAACTCTTGAGTATTTGCCTTTAATAATAAAATCTATCCTCTAGAAGAGGGAGGTGAACCTGAGGAAAAGAGTGAAGAAGGCATTGAAATCATAGAAGGGCAAGAAGGAGGTAATAAGTCAAATAAGTCGGGCTCAGAAGACGAGGTAAGCAGCTCTTTAACAGAAAATAAACTAGTTTCTATGTATGACTAATATTCATAAATATCATTTCAATAAAAACAGCAGTCTGGTTACAAATAATTTTTTTCCACATTTCTCCCAGCTTTCATACTGACATTCTGCTTTTTAAATGTATCCATAGAGAAGGCAAGAAAATACTGTATTTATTTAATGCCTAACATATAAAGTAAACCTGTAGTTTACAAAATCTAAACACTAAGCCTCAAATCATAAAAAATTGATTTTTTAGTATATTATAGTGAAATTTATAACAAACACACTATTTGAACATTTAAAAGGTAATCCTGATTATTATGAGATAATTTTCTTCATATTTGTTGTAAAAAATATTCTTATTGAGATATTTTAATGACTTGTTTTGAAATATTTCATTCACTGAATAGTTGATATCTACGTCTGTCTGATAGAGTATTTTCCTCAAATTTTTAATAAACTAGTTTTTCTCCATTAACTTAATACATTTACCCCTTTTTGCACCATGATATAAAAGTAGAACTTACCACATGCTTTTTTTTCAGTCAATTATTATGTAATCAGATATCATTAGGGCATAATTCAGAACCAAAACTCTTTTAACCCAGCTTATACCAAGAGCTTGTTTTCTAAATTTTATATTTCTCTTGCTATAGCCCTTTAAGAGATTCATAGTCTTACTGCACATAGTTAACATGCTAACCAGTCTAATTACTTAGTGTTGAATAGAAGAACAGTTCTGCCTGGCCTATTGCATGTGATGAAATAAACCACTTTTCTTTTATCTACTTAAAGAAATCTCCCAAATGCATTTGTTGTTATTGTTGTTGTTTAATTGTTTTCTAAAGCTTATTCAGTACATATAGCTGGTTACTGGTCTTAACTGCCCTGAGTTTTTCAAGCGTCTCTGGGGCTCATTATCTACTATGAATATTCATGTTTAGGAGAAGCTGAACGAAATAGTTTGTTCCAGAGCAGAAACAGTCATTGTTTTAGCTTTTACTCTCGTAATAATTTATCTGTATATATGTATCACTATATATTATTGATTATATTATACTATGTATTCTAGTTACAGTTTGTTTCACAAAGCATTCTGTTTACCTATAAAAAAAGATCTTCGTTCCACCTTCCAGAAAAAACTTCTTACATATATGTGTCAGTGAGCAAAAATAAGTCAATTCTGTGTACATTATAACCTTGAGAAATATAATTATAACTTTCATTTGTATAATATCATATAATGCATTCATTACTTAATTTTGTTCCCATGAATTAAAGGTAACTTATATATAAACCACTTATTCTGGAGGGATAAGAAAAGGAAAAGAAAAAAGTCAAACTAATGTCATGTTTCCCTTTCCTCTGTCTTAATTTTTCTGGAATTAGTATGTGCCCGATGTTCTAAAAAGGGCTCTGTAATACCTGCCCAACAATTCATAACTTACAGAAATATTGCCAACGAGTGGTCAGTACTTAATGATCCCACTTTAAAAATGAAAATATGTGACCATTAATTAATTACAATAAACTTAAGTTCCAAGTCATAAAATCTTGAATTGAGTTCTTCATAGTATTCCTTGTCAGATGGTTGTCTGATAGCAAGGCTATTCTAAAAACGTAATCACACAGAAAGATGAGAAAATGAAAACATATCAATTTATACACATTTATAGTAAGCTACATGAAGGAAAGGAACATAAGAAAGATAGCATTTTACTGGTAGAACATGTATTTTGGAGGATAAAAAATACATTTACTACTACCAGTTACCCATTGTGCTAAAATAAACCTTTTCATAATTCTTTTTTCTAGATGAAAGAAGCAGATGAGAGCACAGGATCCGGAGATGGACCAGTAAAGTCAGTACGCAAAAGAAGAGTACGAAAAGAATAAACTATATTCAAGTATTTTTAATTGCTGAGAGAGAGATTTGGCATTCTAAAATCAGTGTGCTGCAACTGAACTTGACTCAGTATCCATGTCCTGTTCTGATATCTAGCATTGTTATCTTTCAGATGTTTATTTTAGTCTTTCTTCTCAGAGGGAAAAAAAAAACCACAATACCTAACTCGGAAGTTATCTGCTCTTTGAGTTTAGAATAAAAGAAAAACAGCAAGTTACATGTCAGATTTAAGAGATTACTATCATTAGAAGTTATACAGTTTTCCTAGTTTGGAGATACTTTTGGTTTGTACATAGCCAAATAATATGTAGCAGTTTCATTGCTTTTGGAAAAATCAATTATTGGAATTTACATTTACATGGCTATATTACAACATAATTGGTGGTTCCGTAATAAAAATGAGAGTGTTCTGTTGTACAGAGCTAAATGCAATAAAGTTTCTGTATGGTTGTTTGATTCTATCAACTATTGAAAATGTTGTATGTGACCCACATTTACCTATTTTGTGTCAAATTATAGTTATGGTCAGTTGTTCATTCAAAATAAATTATAGGTTCCTTTATGAGGTGCTTTGTTGACAGACAAGTCAACAAAACAGAACTATCTAAGTGTCATCATTCATCAAGTCACTGGTTAATAGCGCAACATATTTTACAGTTGAATGCAAAGATAATAGGCTTAACAAAACAAAATAGTGTGCAGAGTTTTTTAAGCTTTTATACTTGTTTTATGCCAGAATGGCTTACCCCATTCACAAAGTGGGACTTAAACCTACCATCTGATGAAAATAAAATTTAAACATTTTTTCTTTAAATTGTACCCTTTTGACAGATAAATAATTAGTAGGGAGGCTTTCAGTTAGTTAAGAGATTCTGATGGCTATTATCAGTCATCATGCCTTGTGTTTTTATTTATCTTTTTTTTCCTGACAAATTCAAATTTATTTTAAATCTATTATCGTCAAAGCTGCCACTAAAGTAGACAGGAACAATTATTACTACTGCTCCTCTTTTTAAAGCAGTTCCCAAAATCACAAAACTAATTTAAATGGAGGTATTTTGTTCTGTTTGAAATATTTAAGAACTTTTTACATTTAGACACTTTAGAAGGTGATTTAAACCTTTTATATACCAGAGGACTACTTTTGTTTGTTTGTTTGTTTTTTGGTTTTTGGTTTTTTTTTTTTTACATGGGCAGGCACCGGGAACCGAACCCGGGACCAGAGGACTACTTTAATGCTGTTCTGTCTGGAGAACTATATACTAGTTGGGTAAGATTCTGGATTCGTTCATGACACACTCCCCTTTCTTGGGCAAGCGTAAGTTCCCAGACAACCACTTTCCCAAAAATGCATTTAGATCTTATATAAAAGAAAAATGAGTCTCTAGTTTCTCCTTTTTCTAAAAGAAGCCAAATATAGTTAGGAATACTATCCACTCATTTTAGAGAGTAAGTTGAAAATGAAATTAAGAGCGCTTTGTTCCATTGCTGTGTTCTGAACTTTCATAAATTGGTGGTGGAAAATCTCAATACATATTTAACCATAATTTTGTATTTATTTATACTAATTGAATTTAACACATTTTGCAAGGACTCTTTCTTGTTCCCTCTCTTGTTTTGTATTTAGAACTTCCAAATGAACTAGGCATACTTAATTCTAGATGAAAATGTTTCTGAAATTAAATCGCTACTACAGGAGATAAATCCTTTCTTGATTTTATGGAAATCTTGGCTGACAAGTGTTTTGTATGTGAACATTTTTTTCTAAAGACTTATTAAAGCTTTTTTTACCTTCTTGGTTGCAGATTCATTTTAACTTGAACATTAGGTTAAACTCCATGAGCTGCAGAGGTAAAATATGAGCAACCAGTTTTGCTAGGTCACTGTTAATTGCCTCCTCCATGGATGTACCATGGCTGATAGGTTTAACCAAAGCTGAAACTCTAATAAACAAGGTGTACTAGATTTGTGCAGTAGACAAAGCCTGGGGAGATATACATATATCCCCATTTATCTTAAAGGTATAGAGTCATTCTTAATAACCAAATGGTTTTTCCTTTCTGCCTTTGTTGTTTAAAATGACTTCAATTTTACTCTCTTTTCTAATAAAGGGGAAAAATAAGTGCATTTTTCTTTTCTTTATTTTAATTGGCTTTTTTTTTTTTAGAAGTTTTAACTTGATCAGGCTAAAGCAGCTTACCTTTCCTTGATTTTTTTTTTAAGGATAACCCTACTTCCATTTTTTAATTTCTTTAGAAAAACATTAGAATCAGTAGTCTTTTTGAGGTATCAGTCCCACAACTGGAAGAAACACAGGATAGAACTGCCTATATACTAAAATTAACTACTAGGAATGGATTTAGTGTTCTGAGAAATTTAGAATACTAGTCCAAAAATGGTTTGTATTCAGTAAACTATTTATAGTAGTTAAAACAAATTATACTCTAGGCATCTATGAACAGGTATTTTGTGGTGATCTTTTCAATTGTGACTGTTTTAACTTTAGCAGGATTTAGGGATGAATTATTAGGCTGCTACTTAAATCTTGTATATAAATTGTTAACACATAGCATTTCTACCAAATTTCAACTTTTGCTTCCCAAATTATAGCTTCCATGCATTTCCACAGTATGAAGAACTCAGGAAATAAAATTATCCCTAATCTGACAGGTGAGATGAGGGGTTGATGGGAGAGAAAATGCCTTTGGAAATACTTTTGAAGTTTGACTTTAGAAATCTAAATGCATAAAATAATAATGGTAGTCTAGAGAAAATGGATAACTGAAAAATGATCTTTTAACACCTAATAGAGTACCTTACTACACATTAGGCATTTTGTGTTTGTTAAGTGAATACAGTTAAATTTGGGGGTACTTTCAGGTTTTAATAACAGGTCAAACATATCTTACATAATGTATAAAATTTAAAACAGGATAAATACATTATACAATTACAATGTATTATTTTAGCTCTGGCATCGCTGTTTGATACTCCTCTCCCCACCATTATCAGGTAAATTATATTAAGGCCAACATAAAGTCTTTGTTATAGTGAAGTTGTTCATAAGTGAAATACAGTTTTGGAGTTTGACTTTAATTTGTTTCTCTGATAGAGTAAAAGGCAATTAAGTCATTCTCTCAGATCCTAAGCCTGTCTTGTAAAACATCCTCTATTCTTCCATGATTACAAGTAGTTTTAAATAATCTCTAGATCTTTGCTGGTAATAGTTTTGGTTATCAGCATTGAAGAACTATCTGTTGATGACTACCAGAGTTTTAACTCAGGATAGGGAAAAATAAAATTGGAGAACATAAGGCTTTACATTTTGAAGAATTAAGGTCAGTTTTGCTTTGCTTTGGATCACAAAATTATGGATTCTATAATTCACCTCTGACTTTTGGAAAAGGGACTAATCAAAGGAAAGACTAATGGATAGAAATAGAGATGTATCATTAAAAACTGTTTAAGAACTACATAATTTTGGTTACTTTCTATAAAATGTTTTGTTGCTACAGATACCATTCCCAAATCCCAGAACTCTAAAAATCAAAAGATGTTTTTTCATCAGTTTGGCACCAAAACTCATATGGCAGCCAAACCTGACCTCACCTGACAGGCGTTTTAAAATCTTAATCCCAATTAATATTCATATATTTTGCTGCAGAAATGTTGATCTATTTGATTACAAGTGCTGTCCCAACCGTATTGGTATATGGATCATACTTTATTATATGTGAAATATTCCAAACTTCGAAACATCTGGCCTATAAAGTTCCTGATAAGGGATTTTGGATTTTTAGAAAAGTACTATAAGTACACTTCAAACAAAGGAAATACACAAATTATGGACAGGATGGCAGCATCAGTATTCAAGGAATTCCACTGGGGAACCATGGGGAGAGAAGGTAAGCTTTCTCCTGCCGATCACCATTCAACCAGCCTTCGAGCTAGGAAGCTAGACATCGTTCCTGCACACACACGCCTGTTTCTGACATTGAAATTGATATCCTGAAGTGAGATGCTGTCATAACAAAAAGGTGGGTATGGGCTTACATGTCCGTTCACAGGATGTATATTTCAGGCAAAGTTTTGTCAATTACCAAGCTGATGGTTGTAGGGGTAGAAGTGGGAAAAGGCCAGAATGTTAAATGAATTGGCTGTTACTTGACGGTCTCAGCAATTTTAGCAAAGCATCACCATAGGGAACTTACCCATTTCCAAGGACAAATGGAAGGAAATAGGGGAAGTACAGATATTATGAATATCACAGTAGTTAGGAAAGCTGTACCTTGAAATTAGCAAAGAAAGGTTGAAAACTTTTATTTTGGATATGTGGGAGGTGGTGGGAATAGCCCATTAAGACTTCTTTGCCAATCATCAAGCCAAACAAAGGGACTCAACCTTAGGAGAAAAGTCTAGGCATAGCATACTCAGTGCAGTCATATTTTCATTTAGCACCCCCATGTAGCTTTTGTTAAAGAGAGAGAGGGTCCTGTGATGAAAGAAAAAGATAGTCACTTGGGAATTTGATCTAGTAAAGAGCTTGGTTGTGGGTTCCAGCACAAGGAGTTTTAAGGGCATTGTACTGCCTAAGTAATTTGAGGTTGGCCTTGAAATATAAGCACCAAACTCATGCCAACAATAAGTAGTTTTCACACCGCTTGTGGAGAGAACATTCCCCCACCTCCACTGCAAATGTAGCCATAGGGAAAATGGATAGGGAATAACTTCCTAAGTAAAGGAAACATAAAAGACAATGAACAAGGGAGTCTCTGCCTGATATTACAATTGGTGTCTAATTAAGGAACTTCTCCAGTATTACAGAGAGATTATTTGTAAGGCCTTCCAAGGAGTATTCCACAAGTGCTTTGAATCAATGGGTTTTTCCCTTCCATTTTACAAATTGAGACTTTTAGTGTAGTCCCCACTACTTCACCATTACATAAGGGCAGGGATGAGAGTGGGAGCAAATAATTTGCACATCAATTTAGAGGTTATCAGAATGTAAGATACCACAGTTATTCAATGAATGGACTTTGTGGTAGTTAGGTTCAGGTGTCAATTTGGCCAGGTGAAGGTGTCTAGATTTATTGCTGTGGACATATGCCAATGGTATGTGAACCTCGTCTGTTGCTGATTACATCTGCAGTCAGCTAGGAGGCATGCCTGCTGCAATAAATGATGTTTGATTCAATTGATTGACAGAGGCTGCTAGCTGCAATCAAACTTCTTTATGTTGATAGGTTTCTTGATCAGGAGGAAAAAGAGACCAAAACTCAAAGAAGCTGTATTGTGAGGCTATGCGCAGGTGGGCTGATACCTAAGATGGCCACAGCCCTGAGCAGAGCTACAGCTTATATAGGATGGTTGGCAGGGGTAGGGAGGTGGTGGGTTTTCATTTTCTACCTTGGGAGCAAGAAATTGGCAGGCTAAGTGGGGAGTTATCACAAGATTGTAGCTACCAGGGCTGTAACCGCCAAGGGTGGAGGTTGGATAAGGGTAGCTATTGCAGGATTCCAGCTGCCAGCGGGCAGATGCAAGGACAATTATAGGACTGCCATGTGGGCTGGGGCAGCTTTGTTTTTGCAAGGGGACTCCTGGAAGTTATGGGTATGATGAGTTTCTTGAAATGTTTGCTAAGGGTCAGTACTTCATGGTGAGCGGGGAGGCTAGCTCAACATTAGTGAAGTCTGCTACTGGAATATGGCTGCCCCGCCAGGGACTATCTTTCTGAGCTCCTCTTACAGCTCGATGTAAGTCTTTGCACCATTGGAACGTGAGAAGACATGAGATATGTGCAGGCCAACCCAAAAAACTTCACATGTTCACAGGCTTTTCCTGCAAATTAGAATGACAGTAACTAGAGTGACGTGGAAGCCAGGTGTTGAGAACGGGCAGTCATCCTCAACCCGAGTCACTGAATGACTACATGAGACCAAACCTGCAGCTGCAATGCTCATCTAGGAACCGTTAGTTGTGAAAGAAACGTCTATTATTTTGTATTCTTTACATTGGGTCTCTTGTTATAGTAGCTTAGCTTAACCCCTAAAATACAACTGCCTTTACTCAAGAGATCTCAGATCCTTTCCCTTTCTCTGGATGCTTTTGTTTTTAAAATTAATGTGTAATATCCCATAATATTTGTTGTTAATAACAAAAACATAAATATACTATTTACCCTGTGGCTTTGAAAAACCATGGGCATACCATTACATCCCCAGTTACCTACCACATCAAAACACAACACAATCTCTGAAACAGCTTTTTATTAAACAGCAAAGCAGAGTCGCAACACAATTTTCAAACGTTTGTAAATCAGGTCACAAAAGGGATGCAAAATGTTTGCAGTATAACTATTATATATTCATACAGCTAAAGTCATTTATTGAATTTTACTTGCACCAATACAAACATTAGGTTATTATTCCATGATTACAAGTGGCCCAAACCTAAAGCCACAAGCTATATTAGTGGATCTCTCTAGCTATTATAACTAGCATTTTAACATCATTTCTCATAAATTCCTTTACCAAATGAAATCTACAACTGAATTTTTAAAAACTCTTTAGCGAAAGGATGCCCAAAACTCTTCAAATCAAGTAATTGGATTTACTGAAAATTCAAGAACTAGTGAGATAAAATACTGAGAAAGATTACCAATTAGTATATATGTACAACCCTACCATTTTATTCATGATTCTGATACTAGTATACTCTTAAGGGTCTTTGCAAACTTGATCTTCTGGGCACCATAAGTAAACCTTAAGAGACCAAACTCTGCAATGGTTCTCTTCTAGATGTGGCTTACATAAGGTTAGTCAGACTTAATCCACTTTCATATATATATTCCCCAAAAGACCTAATCTATGCCAAGATGATGCAAATCTGGAATGAAAACATTTGGAATTGGTTCCTGTTTATCAAGTACTTTTTCCATTCTATTTCTGTTTCCCAAGATTTTCTAATTTAAACACACACACACACACAACGAGAGCTCATCTTTTCAGAAACCAAGTGGGTCATTTTGTGCAGAAGGAAGTTTTGAACAACAAATCTTCCCAATTATAATATTCACAGT